>JADRCD010221578.1:0-15342 GCA_019843815.1 Montemys delectorum | reverse complement strand
GAACAGGGAAATAATCATACCCAAAAGACTACAAAACAAAAAACAAATGCAGCTGTAATTTTGAAATACAAAGACCACAAACAGCAAATAAACCCACTAAGTGACTTCAATCAACATACATCCTTTAATAATAACTTTATATATTGAGCTAAAATCTTCAGTCAATAGACAAAGGCTAATTGAATGGATGAAGAAACAAAAGCCATCTCTATTATCTACAATAAACTCATATTTTAAAAATGGGCATCACTTTAATGTGAAAGAATAGAAAAATATTTGCCAAGCAGATCTGACCATCAAGCAAGCTGGAATATGGGTCTTAATATCTTATAATACAGAATTCATTTTAAAAACATTCAAAAGACATAAAGGCCACTTCATTATAATAATCCAGATATTATAATCATAACATATCCACCATACTCAGATCTAACCAGTTTTATAAAAATGGAAGTAAAGACAGAGGTTCACACCAATTCAATAATAGTAGGTAACTTCAAAATCCTACTTTCTCCAATGGCAGGTCATTAAGACAAAAATTAAAGTGAAACACCAAAAGGGATCAAAAAAATGTATGAAGAATATTCCTATAAAACAACAAAGAATATACATTCTGCTGAGTAGTATATAGAATCCTCTTATACATAGACCACATCGAGGTAAGCAAATATTAACTAATTCAGATAATTGAAATATTTCTATGCTTCCTATCTGACCATAATGCAGTAAAATATAAAATAGACCAACAGCATATCTCTAGTAAATACTAAACCTTATGGAAATTAAACAACTCATTGTTGAATATTGAATGAGCCAGAGGGGAAATAAAGAATGAAATAAAAAATATTCCTGGGAAAAGTAATAATTAAAACAAAACACACCATAATCTCTGGGACACAGTTAAAGCAGCCCTACTGGGACATCTATAGCTATGTGCTCTTATAATAAAAAATTCAGAAAGAGCACAAATAAGTGACTCAATGATGTAGGAAAGAATTTGGAAAAATAAGAACAAAAAAAATTCAACCAAACTTCAAATCAAATAGATACAAGCACATAATAAAGATCAGAGCAGAATCCAATGAAACAGAGAGGATAAACAAGATGAACAGATACTTGGGCAACCAACCAAGATGCAGAGAAAACCCAGATTAACAGAATCAGCAAAGAACAGGTGATATTAGAGGAATTCAGAACTCTAAATTACAATATTTTTGAACACTGTAATTCATTAAGCCTGAAAATATGAAGAAATGAACAAATTTCCAGATTTGTTTAAAGCACCAGAGGTAAGCTAACAAGAGGTCAACAATCTAAATGACCCTACCTGAGAGTAATAAGATTAAAATAGTAATAACTTCCAATTACACAAAAACCTAGGCCCACATGTATCCAAAACAGAATTCTACCAGACTTTCAAAGAATATCTACAACCAGTGCTTTATAAATTATACTTTTTAAATGACTGTAAAAACAGAAAAAACATTTCCAAATACTTCTAAACTCCTCTGGAAGCCAGTAAGCCTCTCATATCCAAACCAGGTAGGTAGCACCCATGTACACACACACACACACACACACACACACACACACACACATTCTACATACACACAGAAAGGCACAAATAGACAAAGAAACCTACAAACCAGTACTCTTGCTGAATGTAAATTTCAAAATCCTTAATAAAATATTTGCAAACTGAATGCAGTCATATATCTAAAAGGTTATCTACCATCATCACACTGTCTTTATTCCAAAGATTTAGGGTCAGTTCAGCATATGTAAGTTAATATGTGTAACACATCATATAAATTGGAATAAAGAAAGAGAATCAAATATTTCTGTCAATAGATAAATGAAAACGTACACCATCCTGATAAAAAGTCCTAGAGCAGGACATAAGGGGACATACATTAACATACTACAGTTTATATGACAAACCCACAGACAGCATCAAACCAAATGCAGAAAAACTAGAGTCAATCCTATTGAAATGAAGAACTAAATAGGGTTGCTCCTTGTTCCCACTCCCTTTCTGTATAATTCTCAAAGTGCTAGCAAATTTTTACTATGTTGAAATTTTGTCTCAGGCCAGTCAAAATGGCTAAAATCAAGAAAACAACTAACAAAAAATACCAACAAAGATGGAGGGGGAAAATATAAAAACAGGAAAAGAAATCTACATTTCCTTTTTTTTTCATATGGTTCTATGTGTGTGTACCTAAAGGCTTCACCTTAAAACTCTTATAGTTTATACAAAATATTCTTGAAAACTCCTGATAGAAAACATGAAAAGTCAACACTCTTCTTAGAGTCAAATGACACCATCAATTTCATCAGTGAAACCACAGAAACATCCCAAAACACAATAGCCATAAAATAAACTGGAAACAAGCATGACACTAAATAGTAGAAAAGCATCTCAAGGTTAGATATCAGAAGACTTATTATAATGAAAATAGCCATTCTACCAAGAGCAATCTACAAACTCATTGTAATTTAAAAAAAAAATCCAGATTCATTCTTTTGTTGTTTTGTGCTTTTTGTGGGGTTTTGCTTTGTCTTGTTTTGTTTCACTTTGTTTTCTTGAGACAGGATCTCTGTACGTAGCTTTGGCTTTCCTGGACTTCATACCCTAGACTAGGCAGACGTGAGCTCACAAATACCGTCCTGCCATGCTCATATTAAAGGCCGTGCTTGTTTTAAAAGAACTTGATGCCATGCCTGGTTCCACTCCCTTTTTAACAATTAAATATAATTTATATTTTGGTAAGTTTCAAAACTGAAAATATCCATATCTTCTCCTCTTTATGATTACATTTCATCTTTAAATATAAATTACAACAATAAAAAGGCATGCCTGAAAATTGTGTGAAAGCAAGAAAGACCAAAAACAATCAGACCATCATGCAGGAAAATAGTAGTGTAAGAAGAATTACCAGACCTGATCTCAAGTCACACAACAGAATCATAACAATAAAAATAGCATTAGAGTGGCACAAAACAGATATACAGATCATTATAATAGAACAGATGGACCAGATATAAATTCACACAAGTACAGCTACCTGATGTTTTAGAAAGATACAAAAACTACACACTGAAGAAAAAGACAGCATCTTCGATAATGCTGAGTAATCTGGATGGTCACAGAAGGATGAAAACAGAAACTTATTTTTTTCACACAGCACAAAACTCTAATTCAAAGGTATCAAGTAAATCAGTATAAGATCAGATATAATGACATATCTAGAAGGAAAATTAGCTAGTCCACCACAACATGTAGGTACAGTCAAGGATTTTCTGAATAGAACTCCAGTACTTCAAAAATATGACTAGTGTTCGGGGTTGGTTCTAATTCTTTGTCTTAATTCGGCTCCCAAAATCACACAAGAATCTGTGTCCAGATGCTGAGAGTCCTGGTCTTCAATTGGTTTTTGATTTTTTTCAATGAAGAGTCAACAGGCAATGGTTGGGCAGAGTGAGAGAGGCAGAACTTTTAGGAATCCGTGCAAGAAACACAGAGAAGAGGAGAAGGAATGCCAACATTGGAGGGCTTTAGGCCTGACCACACCATGAAGGACAGGAGGAAGAGGCAGCTGAAACGTAGGTACTAAGGAAAAGCAGCCCCATGGAGCGGCTGCCCAGAGGGAAGCAGGGCAGAAAAGATAAAATATAGATTCAGAAAATTCTTAAATCAGGAATACTTGAGGAAAGTGTATATGCTAGCCACGGGGAAGTTCAGGAAATACCCAACCATTATACTACTAAGGCATATTAAAAAATAATGCTGTGTGTATGTGTGAGTGTGTGTCTTTCATACGTGAATCCAGAGAGCTCTGGTGGTGGCTAGAAGCACCAACAACCCAGAGAGTTTTCAATATGGATTAAATATTCACCATTACAATCAATAACTGACAAATGGGATCTCCAGGAAAAAATGCCTCTGTACATTTAGAAAAAGTCAATTGAGTAAATAAAATGCCTATAGAATGGGAGAGTATCTTTGTTAGATCTATCTCTAGTTAGAGGATCAATATCTGGAATACAAGCAAAACTTTTAAAAATTGCATAAATAAACAAAAATTCAATTAAAAAGGAGTCATAGATCTGAACATAATTATCAAAAGAAGAATTACAAATCCTAGTAAACATTTTCAATATTATTAGCTATTACAGAAATGTAATTTTGGAGGACTTTAAATTTTATCCCAGTAGGAATTGCTATTATCAAAAGATCAAATGAGAACAAATACTTTTGAGGATGTGAGGAAAGTGGACCTATCTTTCCTTCAGTGGGTCTATAAGCTAGACAGCCACTACAGAAATCAATTTGAAGTTCCTCAAAACACTATAAATAGAACTTCCATGTGACTCATCTTATTGATCCTGGGCATATGATTCTATAACCTACAACAGAGATAATTATTCAAACATATCCATTGCTGCTCTATTCACAATAGCTGGCAAGTAGAATCAGCTTAAATATCCACTAACTGATGATGGATAATGAAAATGTGGTATATAAGCACAATGACAGCTTGTTCAGCTGTAAAGAAAACTGAAATGTCAATGGATGAAACTCAATGAAGACATGTGGATGAAACCTGAAAAAGAATATTGAGAGAAAGGTAATTCTGATATAGATAGACAAACATACTGTATCTCTCCCCTCTTTAGTGATTCTAAACTCAAATACTTACTATTTTATTTAAACTGCTTGTAGAGGTAAGGGAAATAGGAAGACTTTGTTGAGATAAAGGAGAATGGATAGCAGAACTAACATAAAAATGGGAAAGGGACTGGGAAGATGACTGAGTAGTTAAGAGCACTTGCTACTCTTACAGAAGGTATCAAGCAAATGTAAGGGGAACTATAAATGCATTTTTTAAAAATATTTTCTGTTCCTATCTGGTTTAAAAGCAGCTACTGCTGAATTCAATGATTCACAGCCATAATTCCAACAGAGGTGAAATACATGACTTCAAAGCCAGCCTGAGCAACAGAGCAAGACTTAACCTCACCCCTACAATAGTAGACAAGTGACAGATAGATAGATAGATAGATAGATAGATAGATAGATAGATAGATAGATAGAGATAGATAGATGGATGATGGATGGATGGATGGATGGCTACATGGATGGATGGACAGACAGATGGATAGATAGCCTCAAAATAAAAATAACTTCATAAAGCATAAATATAGATTTTGTTGATGGGTTTATTATACTTAACCAATATAATATATACTATATTATAAAGTTGGAGATATATTGAAATAAGTTATCTGAAAATGATCACAAAGTTAAATTGCTATTAAGTAAGGTAAATAATAATATATCTGCTAGTTGCTGTTACATTTAACATGAATGTTTCCACAGAGAAGTGTGTTGAAGTTTGTTGCATAGATGGTGCTGCTGCTGGGAGTTAGTTAGCTGGTGAGTGCTTTATTTTCATACTTGATTTAAGAATGCATATCTTGTCCTTATTCCGTCCTCAGTCTTTATCTAGCTCTTGATACTATGAGGTTAGCAGCTTTGCTGACTCATTTCATCACCATTAAGTATTAATCCATCACAGGCTCAGGAACAGCAGAGATATGCAGCCATGAACTCTGAAATTTGAACCACGATACATTTTTCCTTATTTAAATTGATTTTTCTCATCTTTCACTACAGTTATAACAAGTAGGGATCATGGTCACACCCTTAAAGGCAGCCACTATGGCTTCTGAATTCTCAAGTCCAAAGACATCAAGATGTAAAGGACATTGATCAAAATTACTCAGAAAATATTGTTTTTCCACTCAGAAATTGACTCTGATAACTAAAACTGTGGTAACAACAATTGGTCAGGTTACTTACATCTTTACCATAGCTGTTTTTAATGTCAACTTGCCACAATTAGAACCATCTGAGTAACCACATATTCTATTGGTCTTTTGCTCTATTGAGAATATGTGTGTGTGTGTGTGTGTGTGTGTGTGTGTGTGTATGTGTGTGTGTATAAGTCACACCAATGTATATTAATATTAATATCTCCCTATATGTATTATAGAGAGAGGCTGGTGTGTGCTTGTGTGTATGTGTGTGTGTGTGTGTGTATGTGTGTAAGATAGATGATAGATGATGACATGAATACAAAAGGATGGTGTACAATGAACACAAGTATCTCATGTCTTGTCTATAAACATTTTTAATGGCATACTGACAACTTTTTGGAGAATTTTTTCCCACTGAAGAAATAAAGCTTGGGTTATCAATAGGTACTCAGTTCTCTCTTATGCCAATGGGAGCTTCTGCCATATAAACTAGATCTGAAGGAAAATATAAAAATGATATTAGGTTGTATTTAGGAAATTTTGGAGAAGGAGGCATAGTAAGACACAGGTGGCCTGAAGGGAGAAATGGGAAAAATGAGGAACTCCATACAAAGACAGAAAGAGAAATGGGAAGTAAATAACAATAAAGACGTTTGAGAAAAGACACATGGAATGTATTTTATAAGCTTTTATAAGTGTGTGTGTGTGTGTGTGTGTGTGTGTGTGTGTGAGAGAGAGAGAGAGAGAGAGAGAGAGAGAGAGAGAGAGAGTGCTGTGCTTATATGCAGTTTAAATGGTGTTATTGCACACAGGTTGATAATGCTACTCCACAAAAGTCATAGACTATCCAAGAAAACCTCAGTGTTCTTGGCATAGAAAACCTCCATTTGTGGACAAGGAAGACCAAGAGACACTCAATACAATATAGACTGCTGCTGCCCTTGATTGTGACCCTCCTCCAGCTAAGGCCTAGCCACAAATAGCCACGCCTCTCTCTAAGCTCCTGCAAATAACCACGCCTCTCTCCAAGTTCCTGTTAGGCTGGAACTCCCGCCTCCGCCTCGAGAGACTGAAGATGAAGATGCTGATTGGGCTATGAGATGCTGACGGACTGGGGGAGGGGTTTTCTGCCTACCCACTTGTAACAAAGAGTCAGTTGAAGACAGATGGAGGACTGAAAGCACATCACGCCTCGGTCCCATTTTTTAATGTCCTCTCGCCATCCGGTTCCCTTCCCTACAGGCTCCTATCCTTCTCCCAGAGAACCTGTTCATATTTAGCTGCAGGCAGCAGCACTTGATCATTGCCAAGACTTGAAGGTAAAACCCTATTAGAGAAAATGTCACATATTTTGGACTCTGGCCTTGAAAGGGTATAGCTGGAATTGATCTGCAGTCTTACTACCCTGAAGACTAGCTATCATAGCATCAAAAGGTGGTATAAACATTCTAAAGGGGAAAAGGACTCAACCGTCCTTCCCAGCACTGATGTCCATGAATCATAATAATAACCAGAATGGCAAAGTATCCTCAGTTCTTTTGTACAATCACTATATAACATACCTGGAAATGCAAATACAGAGTAAATTTCCCCCATTTAATTTCCCTGTATTTTTTTTTAATGTTTAAGAAAAAAAACATTAATTAGCCCATCAAAAAATGTCACATATCTCTGTCCTTCAGCAACTTGAGTACACACTGAGTTATGAGGCTTTTTATAAGCCTTGTTCACGAGTGAATCTGGAAGCCGGTTCGTTCAGAGTCAAGTAAAAGTATGTGTAATTGTGAGAACGTTGGATCCTTCTATAGCTGTTCTCGGCTGATATGCTCCCTTTGTTGACCAGTGGCTCCTAGCTCTTTTGGACCTTATGGGGAATAGAAATTGAAGCTCTTTGCAGGGCTAACATGAACCGTTTACTTTCAGGAATTGGACTGAAATAGTTTGGTGCTTCTTAAGTGGTGTAGGTCAGGCATGCAAACAACCTTGGGATTATGGTATTTCACAGGAACTCTGGGAAGTAGCATGCTGTGCGGTATGACAGAAATAGGGACATTTCTTTTGTTCCTCCAATAAGAAAATAAAAACAAAAGACAACGTAAGTAAAGAGCTCTAAATACATGAGTTCAAAATATATATAATTTCTCAACTATGCAAAATATAAGGATACAATATGAATTACAAGGGGCTTCACTAGTCTAAAGGAACAAAGAAGGCTAATTAATTAATGAGCCAGCTTGTCAGAAAGATACAAAGGCAGGCAGATTCCTGAGTTCAATGTCAGCCTGGGACACTGCAAGGTTAAGCCCAAGTGTAGTAGAAATGGTAATTTCAGGGCAGGGTCCCACACAACTATGAAGTGGAAACTTAAGGGTTCTTTGTAGAGTAGGGTGGATGGTGTTTTGCTGGTGCAAACACTTGAAGAACATTTAGCTGACGTGGACACAGGTATTAGACTAGGGCACACTCCTAAAGGAACTTTTTGCTAAAGCAGATACAGGAGAGAGGATGTTCTGCTAAAGCAGGCATGTGAAAGAACACATGATGAAGTATTCTTTGCTAACAACATACATGTACTAATCTGCCTTACATTTCGTATTCAAGCTATCTTTGCCAGGACTACATAAAGAGAAACTTCCCAAAAATAACTTCTGGTGGTGTGCTGCAGTTTCTTGCTTCAAGGACTCAAGTTGATTGGCAAAGTGATGTCAGCTGAGACAGGCACAAGTGCTGAGGCAAGACACAAGAAGGACATGATATAAATAGGATTCAACTGACAGTGATGGAGGCTGCGCAAAGCATACCTTTAGACCTAGCTGTGCAAGGCTTCTTGGTCTTGTGTCTTCTCTTCCCTGAGAGAGGCACAGCTGAGAACTTTTACTGGCTTCACTCTTGGTCCCTCTTACTGACTCATGCCTGGGCTGAGGCCTGGCTGACTTTGCTAGGTAGTACCACCACTGCTGATTCATGTTTGCTATTCTGACTATATTGAACTGGACTGCTGGTGTGTCTGAGAAATGTTTATGAGTGGATCAAGCTGCCACTGCTAACCTGTGAAGTGAACTTCAGATTTCCAGACAACACAATCTGTCCACTTACCTTGTGTTTCTCTCCCACGTCTAATGGGTGGTAGGCTAAAAGGGAGATTAAAGTGTTTAAGAAGCATCATTAAAAATAGGATTTGAAAAAATAAAGTTATACAACTAGCTTATCTGTGCTTAACAAAAGGTGGCAGATCTCCGAATTATTTTGCAATGTTAAGAAAAAAGTGTATGCTTGCTGTTTCTTAAGAATTGGAATAAATGACTGGATTGATATGTAAAATAAAAGACTGAACCTGTATTCTGCAGGAGATGAACTATCCAAAGAAATGTTTAGAATAAGAAGGGATATGACTTGGAGAACAGACAGAGACACACACAGACACAGGGCAAACATACATACACACACACACACACACACACACACACACACACAGGGAGAGAGAGAGAGAGAGAGAGAGAGAGAGAGAGAGAGAGAGAGAGAGAGAGAGAGAGAAGCACTCACAAACTCACACACAAGCAAGCAGGACATGGAAAGAGAGATATCTTAGAATAGCAAGCAAGCAGAATATAGACAGAGAAATCTCCAGAGAGAAAACAGAACATAGAGAGAAGCAAACTAGCAAAACTGTATCGAGTAGAACACAGATTGTCAGGACTTGACTTTGAGTTGTTCTTTTTGCTTCTCCTAGACACCTCTTCTTTCAGAAGCCCTCTCCATGCTGAGACTGGTCCTTAGCTAGTAACTCCATTTAAAAAGTTTCTGATAAAGTATTCTTCTTCCTGCCCCTTCTCTGTTTGTCTTTTCTTCCTTCTTTTCTCTCCCTTCTTCTCTTCCACATTACTTATTCCTCTCAAAAGGATGCCTGTCCTGCTATATAGCCATAACTGGCTTTGAGACCCATGATCCTTCTTCCTCATCCTTCTGAGGCTGGGGTCACAGATGTGTGCCACTATGTCTTGCATAAAGCATTCTTAGGAATATTCATAATGCAGCACAGTTGGATGAATAAAACAAGATGATGCTTGGGATGATTGGCACAAGCTTCCATTAAAAAAAATTAATTGATGAAGCTCAATAGGATCTACTTAGCATATCTGGCTCACACACCTGTTAAGTGTTAGATCAGGCTTTCCTGTGTATAGTGCACAGAAGAAGCATATAAACTCATTAGTCACTACAACTTCATCTAGCACTGTAGACACTGGGTTTTCATTTTAAGGACTTTGTGTATTGATCTGATTTTAGGACAAAACAGGCACAAACTTACTTGCTTATGTTCTGACTTCAACAGAACAGAATTTCTTCCTTCAACCTCTGATTTTTCTTCACTAATGATCTGTTTTTCTTTAGGCACTCCTACTGTAACTAGTCGCTTACGTTTCTACAGTTTTTTACACTTCTTGTTGCAGTGTTGTATAGAGAAACAACATTTCTGGATCTGTTGTGGTGGTGGTGGTGGTGGTGGTGACAACCCTTTGGCTTTTGACTTTGAACTGCTATTTTTGCATGTTCAGAATCAGCACCTGGAGAAGCAGAGACAGTTTAGGAAGCTACTCGAGCTGTAGCTGAAGCTCTCTCACCAGGTTGGGCTCACTCCTGTTTGCTCTCAGGCTTCTTCAGGCTTTCTCTAAATGGCTGGCTTTCATTCTTTAAAGGGTCTCAGCAACACCTCAATTCATTACTATCAGAAAAGCATCCATCTGTGCTTGCACCTTTTATCTCTTTGAAAACCCTGCACAGTTTCCACTTGACCAAAGCCACAGGAGATCAATTATACAAGAATCATTGCCTTTTGAGAATTCCTAAAGGAAAACACTCCCCTTCTGAGATGAGTTAGCAGAAACAGTAGGTTCCTCATTCACTCCACAGAGCACTAAACAAGTCAAATTGAATTCTATGTAGTGTAAGCTTTGGGGTGTATTATTTTAACTACAGAATTGACAGGGCCTGTGCACATGAAGCTAGTGGCAACATTTGGCTACACTCTCCTTAGACACAAAGTCATGTTGCTTCTGTGACCAGCCACTGATATAGTTCAATTCTTCCTGCTCATAGGACTTCAAGCATCCAATTAAAGGTTACAGGGTCACATACTGTGATCTGCATTCAACTTCTGTTAAAATGAAAATTATTGGAACTGTTACAGTCCAGACAAGAAACTACAGACCACACTGCCTATGAAGCCAAATTAAAATCCTTTATTAGCTAGCCAAAGAACTTTCAGTGGTAACACTCAGGGATACATCCTATATAAAGACAAAAACTCCAATACATATCATTGTCCAGTATAGGTCAGAGAAATCTGGTAACATCTGTTTGGTCTAGACATTGATCAGATAATTTGGTTATGTATTTGGGTCATGGTCAACGTCATGGAAAATCCCAAATGTGCTTCCAAGCTCAGATGTCACTCTTCAAGTGTTTAAGAATGGGAAAGAACAGACATGAAATAAACTCTGGAATTTCAGGAATGCTGGCATTACCTTGAAACTTCAGAACAAGTAAGTGTTGAGATGGTACTTGGGAATACAGATATTTGTATGCTAATAGAATTTCTAACTCATTGCTCATCACATCACATCTCTTACCTCATTTAATTTGTGCCATGGGGCTTTAAAGAAGGTTCCCATGCCTGTGCATCCACCTCACTAAAAATTTCCAGGAGATAAATTAGGAAGAAGCCAGATTTGAGCCTTACTTTCTCAGATTTCTTGCTTGAAGAAAAAAGGAGAGAGAGAGAGAGAATATATAGAAACATATATTATATATATATATATGTATATATATACATATATACATATATACAGACTAACTTTACAGATGGAAGAAAATAAATTTGTTCCGTAAAATTTAGACATTACAAAGTTAGATTCTTGGCAAATCAAATTCTTGACAAATGTTCATAAATTTGAAAATATCAATAAACTTCATAGATAATTGCACTGTGTCTACTCTTCTTAGAATAGAACAAAACTGAGGACATAGACTAAGGGAGAGGTGATTTTATTTTCAACATAATTCAGTGGAGAAATTAGGATAGATAATGAATAGAGGACTCTAATAATTTCATAGGAAAACACACAGAAACTGTATTATAACAAATAAAATCAAGTGTTCTCAAACAAATATCTTAGCTAAAAAAGGTTCACAGAACTAAAGTGGGCTTGTTCAGGACTCAAAGGTCAGCCAAACCCAATCTGGAGATCTGGCTCCCTTTATTTTGGCTCTGAAATCCAGTACAGTGTTGCCTTGTGCAGTTCAATAGTTTTGACTTTCAAATCCGCATATTCAGTGGGTTCTAAATGAAAAGACATGCAGCAACATTGCAAAAGCAGTCACTGTCATCCACTTAGCCATAATTTTAAATCAATGTAATTCATTATTGTACTAAGTAATGAGCTTCATTGGGATGTCTTCATATAAGCATATAACACTTAGCTCATCTTCACCCCCAATATCTTCTCTAACCCCCTCCTGTCTGTCCTATGCCTCCTTTATGGCTCCTTCTTATTGAGCCAAAAAATTTTAAATATTCATCTCAAAACAAGTTGCAATTCTAGTTCATGAGGTATTGTTTTATGACAAGAATGCTAGGCTGAGGATTTACATTTGGAAGCAAACTAGAAATTATTGAAGTTTATAGAACTGGCTATACTCACCATGCAAGCTTGGGAATTGAAAGGCCTAGGGGTAGAGCACTATAATGCCTTAGTGTTAAAAGGTAGAGCTAAAATAATCCAAAAAGGCAACCAAGAGGGAGCAATTAACTAATGTCAGTCAACAGAAGCCCCTCTGTGAAAGCTGACTCAGTACGGTCTTTCCAGAATTTCAGAATGAGAGTCTGAACCAAATGTTAACCAAAGGTGTGTAGAAGAGCAGTGAGGAGGTCACTGATGACTTAGTGAAAATGGTCTTCAAGAAGTGGAGGAAATCAAAGCCAGGGTGGACTAGTTTTATCAAAATAAAACACAATCAAAATTAAGACTAAAAATAGGAAGCAGGGTTACAAAACTTTTCAGAGTTTATTGAAAAAGAGACGAAGAGAAGCAGATATCCACTATGGCAGAAAATTGAGTCCTAAAAATATTTTTCTAGGACTTGCCTGATATGAGGGAACATACATTTAATCTTGGTGCTCAGGAAGCAGAGGCAGCAAACCTCAGTGAGTTCAAGGCCCCATTGGTTTACACAAAGAATTCTATGTTGGCCAGGACAACATAGGGAGACCCTGTTTCCAAATCAACAATATGAACCTTTTTCTAAGATTAGAATAATACGTTTAAATGATGGTAATGATTCAGTGAAAAGCAAAATTCATTGATGAAAAAGAAAGGCAAAAACTGCTGACATGGTGGACAAAAGCTGGTCAGAGGAGATGCAGCTAGTATAAAGATGGGCTGAAGCAAACCCGGATAGTGTAGCTTAATGGTTACACTCCGTGGAGGGACCAGGTAGGGAGACATATTGAATAGTGGATGTCCTCTGATTGTTCCAGATTGTTGCTGTAGTGAAAAGAAATAATGTAAACTGAAAGTGAGAATTGGAAAAGTTTCTCTCTCTCCTCCTATCTGTCTCTCTCTGATTATGTCTGTTTGTCTCTCTCTGTGTCTCTGTCTCTCTGTGTCTCTGTGTCTCTATCTGTTTTTGTGTCTCTCTCTGTGTGTCTCTGTCTATCTCTCTCTCTCTCTCTCTCTCTCTCTCTCTGTGTGTGTGTGTGTGTGTGTGTGGGTGTGTGTGGGTGTGTGTGGGTGTGTGTGTATGTGTGTGCCTATGAGAAGGCAGGCAGAATATTATAGAGTTAAGGGCCTAGGGCCTACTGGAAGTTTTGTTTGTTTTGTTTTGGACAGAAATTTTAATGGCCATTAATCAGTCTAGTGGTGTTTGTCCCCAGATACATTTTATTTTCTGAACTCAACAGTGAATCATGATGTTGGAAAACAGGTGAGATGATTAAGGGAATGCCTGTTAGAGATAGTGATGATACAGAGGGGAGGGAGAGAGACAGAGAGACAGAGAGATAAAAAGGCACAGACAGAAACAGAGGCAGAGAGACAGAGACAGAGAGAGATTGGTCTTTTGAGACAGAGTTTCTCAGTCCTAGAACTTGCTCTGTAGACCAGGTTGGCTTGGAACACATAGAGATTCACCTGCCTCTCAAAGTGTTGGGATTAAAGTCATGTGCCACTACCAGGCCAGTCATTTTGATAAAATATTATCTCTTTCAACAAAAAGTGTTTCAGCTAACCACCAAAAAAAAACCAAACAACCCAATCAGAAAAAAATGGGGTATAGAACTAAGCAGAGAATTCACAATAGAGGAATCTCTAATGGCTGAGAAGCACTTAAAGAAATGTTCAAAGTCCTTAGTGATCAGGGTAATGTAAATCAAAACACAACAGAAGAATGGATACAGAAAATATGGCTCATGTACACAATGGAATACTACTTAGCTATTAAGAATGAGGATATCCAGAGTTTTGCAGGCAAATATATGGGACTAGAAAATATCATCCTGAGTGAGGTAACTTAGACTCAAAAGGACGTGCATGATATGTACTCACTAATAAGTGGATATTAGTCAAAATATGACCCAATGTCCAGGATACAGTCCACAGAACTGAAAAACATTAATAAGCCAAAGGGCCTAAGTGAGAATGCCTCAGTCCCACTTGGAATAGAGAAGAAAGATATCACAGGAAGGAGTGAGATGGAGGCACCTGGGTGGGAAAGGGGACAGGAAGGGGAAGAGGGGAACATGATCAGGTATTGGGTCAGGGCAAAAGTACTGAAGCCTTGAGGGCCAGCAAAAAGAATGGAAATAGGCAAACTTTGGAGGCAGCAGGTGGAGGACCTTCCAGAATGTACCAGAGACCTGGGAGGTGACAGACTCTCATGACTCAAAGGCAGGGACCGAAGATGAAATGCCCTACAGTGGGGAGATGGAACTTGTAGAGTCCACCTCCAGCAGGAAGACAGGGCATCAAGGGAGGGATGAAGTTGCCATCCCACAGTGAAAAACTCTGACCCATAATTATTCATGTGTGAAAGAACTGCAAGGACAAAAATGGAGAAGAGCATGAGGAAAAGGAGGTCCAGCAACAGGCCCAAAGTAGGATCAAGTTCAAGGGGAGGGCCCAAGGCCTGACACTATTACTGAGGCTATGGAGGGCTCACACAAAGGAGCCAGTCAAGACTGCCCTCAGAAAGACCAAAAAAGCAGTTGAAAGAGTCAGATGCAAATATTTATACCCAACCAAAGAACATAAACTGCTGACCCCTGTGGTTGAATTAAGGAAAAGCTAGAAGAAGTTGAGGAGGAGGGAAACCCTGTAGGAGGACCAGCAGCCTCAATTAACCTGGACACTTAAGATCTCTCAGGCTCTGGATCACCAACCAGGCAGCAAACACCCGCTGATATGAGGTCCTCAACGCATATGCAGCAGAGGACTGCTGGGTCTGGGTTCAGTTAAAGAAGAT
>JADRCD010221577.1:0-38738 GCA_019843815.1 Montemys delectorum | reverse complement strand
GAAGCCATGCACTAGACAAAATAATTAGAAAATTAGTTTTTCTCTGATTTAGGAAAAATAATAGCTAGTAGAGAACATTGAGAGACACTAATTTAAAAGTTATACCACAATATCCATTTATAATTACTCAAGGCAGATTAAATATAGTTTGTCTTCTAATGAATTAAACATTTTTATCTTCTGAAATGTATTTAATATCATTAATTTCTTTCATGAAACGTTTACAAACAACAATAAGTTCAAGTGTGGCCTAGTCCATATATAAATTATTTAAATTCTATTTGTGATGTTAAATTAATGAGGGAGATTTTTAAGGTATCTTGAGAGCTGGCTGCTAGAACCCTGCCATGCTCCCTCTCCTCTGCTAGAGGTGAGAAATATGCTTCATCCCTTTGGGAGTTTGGGATGAACTACTTTCATTTGAGGGACAAATGGTGACATCAATCATAATTTACTACAAAGAAGGAAAAAAAAACTCTTCAGACTCCAAAGTCCAACAATGAAAAATTCTGAGAGCTTTCGCATGGATTCTGTTTCACAACCGAATGTCATGACTTAGTTTTATCTGAAATGAAAGAAAATAGAAGAGAATTGTTGCGACTTGCCCAGTAATCTCTGCTTAGACTGAGGAGGAGGATAGAGAGCATTTACTTTCCTCCAGAAAGCTGTTATTTATGGACAGTCATCAAATCAGTGAGATTTGTGTATAGGTGCTACAAATGCACAATAGAATCCTATTCACCTCAAAAGAAAAGAGAAATCATGACATTGTCGCTCTGCCACTAGCTGTGATGGCTGCTGAAACCCTCACTCTTCTACCAAGTGGGTCAACGTGGCTGTCCATGCTAGGGGACAGTTCCCTCTTGGGCTTATTTAGAGTTCTTCCTGGGATCAAAAAAGACACTTGTTTTCAGTTTTAAGAAATATAAGCAAATGAAAAGGCCTGTCCTGTGTCCCCAGATGCTGTTGGGGAGAAATAAGTAGAAATAAAATAAAAACAAGAAACAAAAGCAATTAAGAGAGAAGAGAAAGTTTGCGTATATATTATAACACACACGAGCACACACACACACACACTCTACAGGACACATAGTCTGATAAGTAATGTTACAACATTGGGGTGGATGTAGGGCATCTTCTTCAACTACCCACCACCTCATTTTTTTGAGTCAGCATCTCTCACTGAAGCAGAAAGTTGAGGATTTGGTCAGGCTGGCTCAGCCTGTCTCTGTCTCTCCAGTGCAGGTATTACAGGCACACTCCTCCACACCCGACTTGTGTGTGACTGGCATCCTATTTACTCACTCTGCCATCTCTCCAGGCTTCTGTTGTTTTCTTTTAAAAGATTAAAGATTATCATCTTCTTTTATGCCTGTGTTTGTGAACATGAGTGTATGTGTGTTCCACATGCATGCAGGCACCCTACAGAGGTAAAAAGGAGGGCACAGAATCCCCTGGAACTGGAGTTAGGAGCCACCTGAGGTTGGAGCTGGAAACAGGTCCTCTGCAAAAGCAGCAAGTGGCTTTAACCTCTGAGCCATCACTCCAGCCCCGCTATTGTTCTCTTTTAAAAACACAGCGTAGAAGGTGGAGACTTTTAGCCTTTGGGGGACTGGATCACAGCCTCACCTTCCACATTCACTACTGATCACACTGAGGTCTGGGGAGCTGCTGCTGAGCTTTGGCCAATTAGGTTCAGAGTCTCCCTCTTCCCCGACTTTTGCTTTGCTCTTTATATTACAGTCAGAACATCTCTCATTGCTCCAGCATCCCAGGCTGAGGCTAGAGAATATTTGTTTCTCACTGTTGTGGTTAGTGAATCCCTGGGAGGTTTTCTGCAGTTGGAAATCACTTAACCAGACTCCTTTAATATGATGTTTCCTTGCCAAAGAACACAAAAGATGAGCTTATATTTCCATAATTTCAGTCCGCGGTAAATGACTATTCAAAATGACCCCTATTCTGACCTCCTAGAGTTCTGCTTTGAACACTATGTAATTCTTCTTAAAGTCTCTTCATGAAAGACATACTCCTACTTGGGTATGAAAGTATGGCACTTCTTATGGGGTAGCAATGAAGCCATCCTTTGACACGAGTTAATGAGCAATGTGGCAAACCTGCTTTCCATTCAATTCTGTGTGGAGAACCAGAAAGAGAAAAAGAAATGACTTCTTTTCTCATTTTACAACTCTTAGCCACCTTGGATATTTGGAGAACTGATCCTGCTAAGGTAGTCACAACAGTGGGACTTCCCAGAGACAGGCACCAAGAGATGCCTTGATAATAGGAAGATTGTAGAATTGTTTTTGCTTTCTAGCTCATCTCACATGTCATCCATGAGTTCAAAATATTGAATATAACTCGTTTTCTCTACCACCTTACTATATTGAATACATCCAGGATACACTGTCCTCACTAAGCAGCAGGATTTACCCAGGGAAAAATGTTACAAGTCAAAAGCTAGCTGGACACTCATTTATTGCTGTTACCTCTTTGTGTCTACTGCCCTGGTTGGTTTGTGTCAACCTGACACAAGCTGGAGTCATCTGAGAAGAGGTAACTCAGTTGAAAAAAAAATGCCTCCATCAGCTTGCCTATAGGCAAGTGTGTAGGGCATGTTCTTGATTAATGATTGATATGGGAGGGCCTAGCCCACTGAGGGTGGTGCTAGTCTTGGACTAGGGGGCCGGGTGTCCTGCGCTATATAAGAAAGCAGACCAGGCAAGCTATGTGGAACAAGCCAGTAAGCCGCAGTTCTCTATGGTTTCTGTTTCAGCTTCTGCCTCCAAGATCCTGCCTTGAGTTCCTGCCCTGGCTTCCCTCTATGATGGATGGTAGGCAGTAAGCTGAAATAAACCGGGTTTCTCCAAGGTTGCTTCTGGTTATAGCATTTATCACATCAATAGAAAATATCCAAGGTGCCTACTACTAATTTTAAGGTAGAGGCTTCTCTTTCTGATACCCATTTATGAGTTGGGAATAGTATTTAGGGCCAATGCCAAAACTAAACAAGCAGCAACTGGCAAAGATTTCTCTAGGACATTCAACTTTAACCAGAAAATGCTTCCTTCCTGTGAACTTTCAGTTAGACTAAAAGAAACCCTTGATGTGTCAGCCTTCATCCAAGGACCTAAAGTACCCTGGATATGAGACCCTGGAAAAGAATGATGAGGCATTTCTCTTCTTTAACTTGGTTTGTTCTTCCCTCTTCAGGAACCTCTCTCCTGTCTATCACCTTAAAGGATCAATAAATCAAGCACACTGGAAGAAGTATGTGCGGTCCCCATTCTCCTGGTAGTTACCACAAGTTAACTTTGACCTCTTATTTAGCTCTACTAAAGCAAAGGACAAAAGGAGTGAATGAATTTAGGATGAATCAGTGACAGCTTCTGTTACCAGGGACAGGAACAGAGATTATGAAGAGTTGTCACTCACAGCAAATGAGGGCTGTAATTTAGTCTTCTAGTGATAGTTGGTGGATTTCTACAAGTGGGTCTTCCCAGAAGCCATTATGCTATATGTGGAGGGGAAAAGGAGCAAAGGAGTCAGGGTGGTTGCAAGGGTCTGAGAAGGCTTGAAATAGACAGAGAACTAAGACACCTCTGTGACTACTATGACTTTAATGGATGCGGGTATCCCATAATCCCATCATGCTGCGGGTGCAAGGAGCATGGTTGCAGAAGATGCTGAATTGTTCAAGAACACATCTCTGTTTTAGAAAACCCCCTTGCTGAGGATGTTGCTCCATAGTAAACCACTTGTCTGGAATGCACAAGAGGCCATGGGTTTGAGTGCCAGTACAGGTTCATGAGAGGCTGTGGAGAGGACTTATCTACAAACCATATCTACCATGTGGATGAAACCCTCCCACACAGAGGAAAACCTAATAACTTGTTGAGCGTAGGACTTAAGAAAAGGCATGAGTAGTGAGGGAGGCAAAACGGAACACAAGATGCCGAAGGAGACAGTAAAAGCTAAACCTACATCCAAAGAAGAGGAGGCAGAGTGAACATAGGATGGGAGTGAAGAGAAGCAGTCTGAAGGTCAGCAGGAAACACCAATGTGGAGTTTGTCCATGCCACTTCTGTAGTGAGTCTGTTTAATGGCTTTCTGGATAATGGATGAGTGAGAGGAGACATTCCTAAAGTAGGATTGAAGTAGGAGTGAAGAGCTTAGGAATTTAACTTGCTTGTCCTGGGTGGATGTAACAGATCTGAAAACAGTAAGAGACACTGCCTACAGAATCAAGGGTGATACCCCTTTTTGTAATGCTTGATGCCAAGGCATTGGTCAATACTGTTTGACCTGTCTGCCTAGGTTTGTGAGCTAGCTCAGCAAATAAAGGCACCTGCTGTCAACCCTGATGGCTCAGGTTTGATTCCAGGGACCCAAGTGGTAGAAGGAACAAACATACTTCAACTTGTCTTCTGACCTCACATATATGCTGTGGCATGTGTGCAGCTACATCACACACACACACACACACACACACACACACACACATTAAAAGAAATAAAATGAAATATAAAAATGTAAAATTGTCTGCCAAACCCACATCTTAGTTGTCTAGAGGTTATGAAAATGTAACTTTAAACACTAGCACATTATGACAGTGCTTCCAGAGCAGACTGGGATGGAGAAGGAAAAAGGAGTGGGACACAAACTGACCTGTTTACTTATTTACTTACTGAGTTAAAGACAGCCGCTAATAACTAGTCCAACAGTCTAACATGGGTTAGCCTCTGATTCAGAGCTTCAGACAAAATGAGGACAAGAATTTATGTGAACCAACCAACCCTCCCTGCTCTGTGCCTGCCTAAGAGGACAGCACCGTGAACCCCAACTGCATCTCTCCGGGGTAGATGAGAGAACCGTGTAATCATCTCTGCTGCTGTACTGTGTGGGGGCTAGAACTCTGCTGTTCCTTCTTTGTCAGGGGATCTCAGTTCTCTCTCTCCCTCTGTAGGTTGATGTTTCCATGGCAACCTGCTCTTTAATGCTTCTGAAATTACTGTGCATTTATACCATTAACTCTTTGTTTACTAGGGCAGTTTGCAAAGTGATATTCCAACCCCCTCTCAAAGGTAATTATATTGATATCTCTACTTACTGAAAAATTTTAACAAAGATAATAGATACCTGTTGCCTGCCTCTCATCATCAAACCCTACTCCTCAATCCTTTCTGTCTTGGCTCTTGCCTTGACTAGTCTACCAATATATTTCACAGTCATTGATCACCAAAACAAGGTCTAGGAGATGAAATGATAGTAGCTTTGCTCCATCCTTGTGTTCCTTATTCACCTTCTACCACTTGATGTTGTGGAGAATTTCTCCATGGACATTTGCTTTGCATATTTGTTGCTTAAAGTAAAATATTATCCTGGTTTTCTTTTTATATCTCAGGCCAGACTTCCCTCCTTTTATGTTCCTTTCTTATTGAAACTCTCTGTTTTGAGAGTACTCAAGTCTCAGTGTTGAGCCTACAATTCTCCCTCTGGCTCACTCGAGACATAGCCGATCACCTCCACACCAAGACTTCTGAATCTATTCCAGATCTCATCTCTCCCCTGAACTTAAGTTCAGTATTTCTGCTTGGACAATTCCAACAAATGCTTTGATATCAAATCAAGCTTAACAGGACCAGCTCCAAAGCCAGTTTCCCCTGTCATTTCGTGATGGAAGCAATGTAAGACTCCAATTCTTAAAGAATTTGAATCCTTCAAATTCTTGATATAATTTGATATCTCTTTCTGTTTCAACTCCTTTTTCACCACGTGAATGAAAAGGAGGACAGACTGGCACTTCTTAGGAGCTGTGTTCCTAGAACCAATAAACTCAGTTAAAACGCAACAATACTCTAGTGTTGTGTACAGAATTTGCTGAATGACACCTTCTTCCTTTTTCAACATACAGTTTCAGAATTCTGTCTCCCTGACGTAAATTAATCCCTTAGCTTTCTAACACATAAGTAAAAATGCTTGGAAGTCATATTTCAGCTCTGGCTGTGCAATAAAAGAAAGTCCAACAATGAATGCTATCATTTATTGAACACATGCCAAGCTCTGTTCTGGGTGTTTTATGTTATTTTAAATTCTCACAGCAATGCTATAAAATAATAGCATATATTATATGTGATTATGTAATAGCTATGTTATAATGAAGCCTGAAGTTGTTGGCAGCAGGAATTGAATCCATCTATTTCTTAGTAATCCCAAAGCTCATGTTCCTTCCACATAGCCTCACACTGAACATAATGCTGTCAACAGAAGCCATGGTCAGAAGAGAAAGACACAAAGAATCCAGGGACTTCTACTGTGGCGGAGCTAAAAGCTCAAGTCCTGACCTGAATGCCTTCACTCCTAGGATTTTGACCAGTCATGCTACCACTTAGCAGTTTCATCAGCTGGTTGTTCTCATTCTTCTACCACAGTGAGGGTCCACAAAGAGAAATAAAACTCACGGGCTCTCCTTGACCCCAGGAATGACTGGAGTCATGGGTGGTCAAGACATGTAGAATATATATGGGCCTGTTCTCTAAGGGCTGTCAATCTGTCACCTGTCACACACACACACACACACACACACACACACACACAAACCCCTCAGAAGTGAAGAAATGGAATTCACCTGCCTTATAAGTAATCAGAGGACAAAGCACAAAATGGTAAGCTTGACTGGACTTACAGGGGAATTAATTTTCAGCTCATGCTCTGGGAGGCAGTCAGTTGTAAAGGCTGGGGCCACATTCTCAGAGCACTCGTTAGAGGCTGGCAACAATAGCTAGGGTATTTATCTGGCTCCGTTAAGATTGGAAAAAGTTTATCTTGGTTTGGCACAGAATGTCCAAGTTCTCACAGGGTTTAAAAAATATGATATTAAAGTCATTCTGGGAGCTATAATAAAATCTCATTTACTCTCAATGGGGGAGGCAGGCCCACACTTTGGGTCTGGACAGTCAGATCCATGGATAGCTCTGTGCTTATTCTGACTCTTGATCACAATGTAGACATATTCTGCAGTGTGGCTTCCTGTCTAAATGCTCTCCTACAACTCTCTTGCTTTCCTCCTTCAACTGTGATCCAGCTTTCCTTACGTCCTTTGCTGTCTACACCCCTGGCCTCTCCCTCCCCCACCTAGAATCCACATAAGTCCTGCAATTCTAACCTGGGAAGACAGAGACGGGGGACTCCCAGAGAAAGCTGGCTAGTGAGCCATGCTGGTGAGCTTTAGATTTGGTCGAGAGATCTCATTCCCCTTCCTTTTTTGTCATTCAGCACAGACTCATGCACCCTGTGAGCTGTTCTTAGACTACAACTCTTCAGTCTGACTGACTTGCAGTCCTACACCACCTATCTTTATTTTTCCTTCCATTTCCATGCATGCACACATGTAGACATGTTTGCCTTGGGTGGATACACATATATGTAGGTAGATGTGTACATATGTGGCTTGTATATATGGAGGTCTAAGGATGAGAAGCATCTTCTATCTTCCACTCTTTTCACGGAGGAAGGGTCTCTCAGGCAACCCTAGAACTTACTGATATGATTAATCTTGCTAGCTGACTTGCTCTGGGGATCTCTCAATTCAGTCATCTCAGGTTGGAATTACAGAATGGCCACCACACCTCCCCACACCTCCCCAACATATATGTGCTCCACAGGAATTGGAACTGTGGTCTCCATTCATCTGTATGCATCAAATGCTTTAACCTTGAGCCCTCACCCCAGCCCTACACTTCTGGTCTATACTTCATCTTATTGTCTATTTTCACCGCTTCTCATCTGGGATCACTAACCTTCCCCCCATTACAAACTCACAGTGCTTGAAATGAAGCTGATAGACCACTCCCTCAAAATAGCCCACTGCCCGATTCCTCTTTCTCAAGTTATTTAATACTTATGAACTTCTTGGAAAATACTAGGCATCCTGTCGATGCTAGCTTGTCTGACTTCTTCAGTCCTGAAACTTCCGAGGTGTCTCCATCCTCACTCATCACTTGACACTCCTGCTCTTGTCCCAAATTCTGGAATTACAAGCCTGCCAGCCCTTACAAGAAGCCCTTGCATGAGTCCCCTCCTTCCTTCTTTCATGTTATGGAGCCTTATCATTTCCTATGCATATCTCTCAAACAGCCTGTCTCTGAGACCTCTGTCTTACACACTTATCATCCTTACGTGCCCTGTTAATCTTACTATAGACTTCATATTGCTGTGTCACCCATTGCTTCCAAATCTCCAATGGCTTCCTACTAGCTGGAGTAAGAGCTGAACTTTACTCAGGACCCTCCACACCTTGACCCCCATCATCTGCACAGATGGAATTCTCTCATGTTCTCTATATGAACCACTGCTAAAGTCAAGGGCTTCTTTGCTGTCTTGGAACAATATGCATTTGCTTGTATCTCTGTGTGCTTTCAAATGAATGCAGTTTGAACATTGCTCCTGTTTAATAGCCCCAATAAGCTCTTACCCACCCTGTCCCACTTTCTTGACCATGCATGCCTCCTCCCTTTTTCCCTCCCTCTGTCCTCTAGCCTGTGGTCTAGATTTCAGTATTTCATGTACTGTTCTTACAGCCCATTTTATTTCTGTTGGCTACTTAACTTTTCATGCCTGTGTCTTGAATTCTGTGACAGACAATGCACTATTTAAAGAGTCAAATCTCATCCTATTATCCTCTTGCAGAATCTAAATTAGTTCCTTTCTGGTGCTAAGTGTTCAATAAACACCTATCGATTTGTTAGAACTTCTAGAAGACTAGCTTGGAAAGCGGCTCTCACTACTTTCTGACTTTTCCATGCATACACACACAGACACACACACACAGAGACACACATGCACACATGCACTCGCGCGCACACACACAACACACACACAAAGAGGGAGAGGGAAAAGGAGGAGGTTTCTTTGGGGGAAAGTGACTCAATTATTGATTTTAGGAAAAAATGAAGTATCAAAGACTGGTTTCTAAAAGCAGTGAGACAAAATGTAGGTTGACCTCATTCTTGTGCAGGGCCCTGTAAAATGTCTCCTTTTTTGTTTTGCACATTAAATCTTCCCTAAAGCCAGCTCTACCTATGAGGATCATATAACCTGCTTGCCTTCCACCCTCCTGTCCTCTCATGGCCTTGGAAGAGCAGATGCAGGTGAGCAAAAGCATTGAAGATCCATGGGAAGGGAATGCTGAGCTCTGGCTGTTTCTGAGCAGTTTTGTTATAGAAGAAAAGAAAAGAAATTGGGCTGTGTCTTGTTGGTCATCTAAGGTGACTGCCTAATGGGTTGCTTTTAAGTTTAGAAAATTGAGGCATCTGGAACATATGTAAAAGGTAAGTCTGGGATTGTTTTTTACTAGTGTGAATTCTTTTACCAGTTTAGGAAAGAAAGAAATATAACTCATTTTGCTTATGACATACAGATGAGAAGACATCTTTCTTTAGGAAGGGAATAGGGGAAGGTGTGTTTACATATTTATTTTCTAGTATCTTTCTAATCATCGAGAAAAAGAAAAACATCTTTGTTATACATAAGAGAAAATATTCAATTTTCACCTGGTTAGGTACACATAGATACAAAGTCTTTTGCTCAGCCCTTCTCATTATCTACCCGTTACACGAGTCATGAAAGGTGGAGGTAAACATTTAATAGTCATGTGATTATTTTCTTCATATTTGGACCAACTCCTAACAACACAGCATGTTACCATCTGCAGAGATGCCTAAGGGTTAATGTAAATAATGGGCAAAATGGATATTTCATGGACAGGCAATTGGGACCGAGGGCAGCTCAGAGCTCTCTGCTCAGCAGACAGCAGCAGAACATGAAGGAGCCCAGGTGGAATCAGAAAGGTATTGCTACTAAGTCTCTCTCTACCTGGTAAAGACTTAATCTCTGGGAAAAATAGAGGGATGTTAATTTGATTAACACTTGCCTGAATTCCCTCAGCCTCTCAAACAACCAGCATAAACAAGGGAAATTTAACATTTGAGGCAACTTTCTTCTCTTTTTTCCAGTCAGTACCAGGTTATTCTGATTATATGAAATTAAAACACATTCAATAAGAGTGTGTGTGTGTTGGGGGTGGGGGGAGAGATGTAGCAAAATGGCTTGAAGAAGTGTGATGTTTGATGTCTTCAATTAGGAAAAAAAAGTTTGGGGTGGGTGTCTGCGAAGTAGAAATGGGAGCAAACAAGCACACACTAGAGAGAAATGAAGAGATGGAGAGAAGATGAAACAGCATGCGGCATGCTGGGTAGCATCTCCATGGCAACCACATTGCACATCCAGAGCACTGCCAAAAACAAGTCAAGATCCAAGTAAGTAGGTGTTGTAGAAAGAAGAGATAAGGGCGGGCTGTGGCAAGGAAGCACCTGGAGAAGATGAATTATCTTGAGCATTCCATGCTTCTCATTTCTTTTCCTAACCACACCCAAGGCTCCAGTTGGAGTGTGAATGCCTCTAAAGCATCACTGCTGCCGAGTCTAAATCTCACGCAGGAAGGTCTCAGGACAGCAGGAATGAGGCTTAAGGAGCTCTGGCTGGAGCCAAAGAGAAAAATTATGAGTGAGGTTCCCAATCACCTTGCAGGCAATTTGTTTGCTTTCTTAAGCCATTATTAAGTCTAGTAATTTGCACTGAATAACTAGAGTTGTTTTCATTTCTCAGGTCCTGTAAGGAGGATAGACTACATCGATGAGGATGTTATTGAATGTATAAAGTTAGGTCCTGCCAAGACAGACACCACATTCCCTTTTACTAAGGCTGTCCCTTAGTAAAAATCTATGCCTGTAACTTACAAGAATTCTATTTGAAAACATACTAAGGACATCCATGGAGATAGTAAATGGTTGGAAATGTAGTTTCTGAGCCATTTTAGATTATCCAGCACACATAAACTGAAGGATGGTGTCTACGGTGGTTCACAGTTCTTCCTTCACACTCAACTAAGAACAATTAAGATCTTTGGAGCTTTTGTGGCTCCTCAAAAATTGCAGCCTGAAAACATGGCTCAAAGAAAGCATCCCAAGGATGTACATGTTAGCACGCCATGAGCCCTTATAGGCTTATTGTAAGAGAGCAAGCGGGGTACCTGATACCTACCCAGTGAACCTGGTGAGTGTACAGATCACACGGCCCTAGTCCCAAGACTGGGACTTTATTAGCATTCCTCAGCTAGAACCAGAGAACCTGCATTGTAAAGCTCTCTTGCTCGTTCTGCAGTGTAGGTGGTTCTGTAAACCACGAGATGGGCCACATATTCCTCCTTTCCTGCTCTAATGACTAGGCTACTTGTGGCTCTTGGCCTGGATGAGAGGAAGCTTTCCTCAAGCCCAGGAATGGCAGAGCTGTCAACCCCACCATAGAATTGTGCATGGGAGACTTATAATTCAGTATTGAAGGAAAAGCAGAAATCTGAAAGCAGCTCTTGTCATCACTGACTCACATGTAGGAGTGCTTGGACTCAGGGCCACTGGCCAGAAAGTATTAAAGGAAGGGGAAGAGGTGAGATAGGGAACAAAAACATAATCTAGGAAGGAAGTGAGAGGAGTCGGTTCTTAGAGTTCTGAACCAGGAGTAAGGACACCCAAACCCCACCTATGCATGTCCATTCAGGGGCTCTCCTTATGTGAGATCCTTGCTATGGAAACTATAAACAATCATAAGAGCCTTTGACATTATTTAACCTGCAACTTGGCTCTCCTGCCTCTCAGTAATGTGAAATTCACTTAGGGCATGTGACAATGGTCAAGTGGGAACAGAAAAGTAAGAAGCCACATCTCCCAAGCACTCACTGCTCCAGGGAGCTTGCATGTGATGTTGCATGTGATCCCATATTATAGATGTGGAAACAGGCCTGGCCATGGGACCAGTATTGTCAAAGTAAATGACAGGTCAGAATTTAAATGCGGTATGTTTAAGCCCCAAAGTCTATTTCTGAACCCTAGCACACCAGCTCTTTCCTATGGTCTAGTGTGTAATCAGAAATGACTATATCAAGACTAACACTGATGACCACATGTCTACATCTCTCTTCTCCTTCCATCTTTCTCCAGAACTGAAGGAATGGATAAAAGTCTTCCCACATGTAGGGTAAAGGATAACAGCTTTCCTTGTGACTCTCTTAATCTTTGTTCTCATTCTTCCTCATTCATAAGACTTGAAGCAATGTGCACACCATCTTTTAGACGAGTCTGGCTTGATGTCTGGTTATATAAGCCTATATTAGAAGGCATAGAGTACCTCACTCAGGATGATATTTTCCAGTTCCATCCATTTGCCTAAGAATTTCATGAAGTCATTGTTTTTAATAGCTGAGTAGTACTCTGTTGTGTAAATGTATCACATTTTCTGTATCCATTCCTCTGTTGAGGGACTAGAAAATATCATCCTGAGTGAGGTAACCCAATCACAAAAGAGCACACATGGTATGCACTCACTGATAAGTGGATATTAGCCCAGAAGTTTGGAGTACCCAAGATACAATCCACAGACCACATGAAGCTCAAGAAGAAGGAAGACCAAAGTGTGGATACTTTGGTCCTTCTTGGAAGGGGGTCAAAATACCCATGAGAGGAGATACAGAGACAAAATGTGGAACAGAGACTGAAGGAAAGGCCATCCAGTGATTGTCTCACCTGCAGTTCCATCCCATATACAGTTACCAAACCCAGACACTATTGTGGATGCCCACAAGTGCTTGCTGACAGGAGCCTGATATAGCTGTCTCCTGAGAGGTTCTGCCAGAGCCTGACAAATACAGACATGGATGCTCACAGCCATCCATTGGACTGAGCACAGGGTCACCAATGGAGGAGCTAGAGAAAGGACTCAAGGAGCTGAAGGGGTTTGCAGCCCCATAGGAGGAACAACAGTATGAACCAATCAGTAACCCCCAGAGCTCCTAGGGACTAAACCATCAACCAAAGAGTACGTGTGGAAGGGCCCATGGCACCAACCACATGTATCAGAGGATGGTCTTGTGGGACATTAATGGGAGGAGAGGCCCTTGGTCCTGTGAAGGCTCAATGCCCCAGGGTAGGGGAATGCCAGGACAGGGAAGCAGGAGTGGATGGGCTGGTGAGCAGCAGGAGGGGGGATGGGATAGGGGGATAAGGTTTGGAGGGGAAACTAGGAAAGGGGATAACCTTTGAAATGTAAATAAAGAAAATATCTAATAAAAAAGAAGGCATGGAGTATAACATAATTGGTAGAGCATCTATGTACCCCAAGTGAACCTCTGGATTTGATATCTAGTAGTACAAAATAAGCAGATAAATACCCCTACATCAGAAAAGGAGTGGTAATACTAAAGGGTAAAATAACCTGCATTCTAAGTGATAACAAGGCTTCTCTGACTCCCTGCTAATTTCATAGCCAGGTTCTGAGGCAGAGATAGATATGAGGCAGACGAGAGGGTGCCTAGTCCTCACTTGGTGACAGTGACAGGAATGAGGGGCTTGTTGTTTTATGGAAAGCAACAAAGAGTCCCTAGGGTCTCTGCATTGTCCCGCTCCATCAGCAAGGAGAAGACAAACGTGAGGGAGACCTTTGGCAAGGAATCAAAAGAACATGTGCTGTTGGGGCACACCCCTGAGGTACTAGAGAGAACAGAAAACTCTGACAGCTGTGTCATCTTCACTCACGTGTCCCTGCTCTCTGTTCTGCATCCCCCTCTCCCATACCCCCCTGACCTTGCATGTTTTATCTCTCAGGAATGTAGCCACAACAGTAAGTGAGCCACAAATATAAAGGATTTAATACCGAAGTTCCACAAATATAGCATCATAAATACCATGGCTTAAACACTAGAACCCATAAATTCAATGGCTTAAATACCCAAACCTAACAAGGACCATAGCTTATGTTGGGCAGCAGAATCTGGCTATGTTGGCTCATACCTCTAAGTCCAGGCTGAGGCAGAAGGGTCACTGTGAAGGCAACAGAATAAAACAATAACAAAACCTATTCAGATAGTTTAAGAAGGGGAGGGTGTAGTGTTGGCAAGAAGGGCATAGGACTCTTTCAGCTGGGTCATAGAAATATGAAGAGTTTCTGGCAGGGAGGGCAGGCCTGAATAGTCCAGAGTATGATGGGTACAGAGTCAAGATTCTGTGGCAAGGATGAAGCTTTAGTTGCTGAGTGAGGTGGAAGACAGGGAATTTTAAAAGCTAGAAGTAGAAAGGCGGAGAGCTAAGGCTGCAAAGACAGTGAGCCCTTTGCAATGGTCTTGGGTATGCTGTTTGGGTGACCCTATATTAATAAGAATCTAAGAAAAGTTTTCAAACAGGGATGATAAGTGATTCAATTAATTTTCTAATTAATATTTTATTGTAAAGAAAATAATGCTTGGAATAAAGACAAGCGAAGGGGCTCACAGTCCAGATAAGGAAAGAAAAAAAAAAAAAGATGTGAGTCTCAGCCACAATAGTGGAGGTTGATTGAATTTTGGAGGGCAGTCTCAGTAAGGGTCCATTGTGAACAGACAGAAGGGTTCAGAGTGTGAAGTGGACTGGATTTAAGATGCCTCCACTGCTCCACATGATGACAAGGAAGAAGCATAGCTCTGAGAGAGAAGCATAGCTCTGAGAGAGAAGCATAGCTCTGAGAGAGAAGCGTAGCTCTGAGGCAATGCTCAGGGCGGAGCACCTAGATTTTATGTTCTTCCTTGTTCTAACTACATCTGACTTGGGGCTTCCTGATCATGGTGAACTGACTGGACGTTCCAAAAATGGGAAGAAGAGGAAGGAATGCTGGTGGGCCAAGCAAGAAAGGGATCGAGTGTGCTAATACCAAGCGAGGGGTAGCCAGCAGAGTCGCAGGCACGTTGGAAGGTCCTGCTGGTAAGAATGTGAAAATGGACCGTGAGAACCAGCTCCAACAAGCCATGTTGCAATCACCCTGGGAACCCCTTGATTTCAGGTTTAAGAATTCGCTGTCTTTACATCCGGGGACTCTCTCTGAAAGGCTTGCATTGCTTTCACCTTATCCTCTGCTCAGTGGATAAGGTCATTCGATGATTATCTTAGGGAACTAGGCCCAAGTCTGCACCCTGGCTTCCTCTCAAGTTTTTGTTACATGAAAGTACTGTGTATATGATTTGAAAATTGCCTCAGGTGATTCTAAAGTCCAGCTTTACCACATTCACACCCTCCTTGAATACGTCCATTTTAATGCGTGCCTGACCTATGCTGAATGGCAAGAAGGCTTGCACACCAATTTGATACTTCAGTGAATTCATATGGACTGGACTCTCTCTCATTACAGTGTCACATTACAGGAACGTGTTGAAGTCACGGCTCACTGCAAGATCCCTGCATTTTGCAGTCCATTTCCACCCTGTTTTCCTCAAAGTCAACTCTTCATTATCAGCAGCGATGAGGACAGGCAGGGCATCGAACCCAAATTGGCAGATACTGCCCCACTTGACTATTTGCAAGGGTGCAGGTTTCTCCCTCACCCAGCCCTTATATATCTATTATGAATCGAATGCTTTGGCTGTTCTCAGTCCTCATCCTCACCAGATGGTGGAAGTCCTAACAAGCAGGAAAATGACCCAAATCCAGCAGGAGGCGAAAGAGTACAAAGGAAGAGACCCAACAGCCTCCCAAAGTGGATAATAAGTCCTTGAGTGATGAGATGTTGGAAAATCAGGCCCTGGGTTGATAAGCCTTATTCCCTACCTAAATGCTATGGAGACAAATCAGCAAGCAAAGTTGCTACAAAGATGTAAATTCCCAGTTACCATGAGTTACGCAGCCCAGGAGACAGGCAAAGAATGGGAAGAGCCTCAATGTTCACTTTGGAAATCTGCAAGCATAACCTTAAAATCCATCCAATTCAGGAAGCAGCTTGTCTCTAAATGTGATGAAAAAAAAAATAGCTCAGTCTATTGAGTCTATCGGTGTTCCTGACACACTCACAGATGGTGCAATTAGCATCTAGCTGAGCTACATTCTACCCCTGTTTCTATCTTGTCTCCTAGTAACTTAGGGCAATACCTGACTTCATGTTCCCTTCTGTTTTTACCTTTGTTCTCCCTCATGTGGGTGCTAGGGTTGCTAGAGGGGGAGTTCAGCTCCTGCAGCAGTAACCTTCTGAAGGTGAGAAACAGGGCGGAGAGACTGGATAGAGTGCCCAGCCTCCACAATCTTCACCTATGATTGTTCTAAGATTGTACTTAGGGGCCAGTATAGCTGGCAAAATTGCCTTTTGAAGAGTTCTGCAGTAACTATAGCCAAAATTAGGAACACTAAGCCTGCACCGTAGAACTACAATATCTGGTGACTGTTTTCTGCACTTGAGTCAAATTTAAGGAATTTCCTTTAATAAAATAATAATAATAATAATAATAATAATAATAATAAACCTCTCACTGTAGAAAAGAAAGAGACAGTGGTGTTTCACCAGCTCTCTGACCTCACCATGTAGACAGAGAATAGAAATCTTAAGAGATGCATTTTTTGATAGATGGTATGCATGGTTTTGGGAACGCTGCCCCCCTACCCAGCATCTCACAGACGTATGTAAGACTCGGGAAGGCTATAGATGACACCTTTGCGTCTCACGTGTAGGATGATAAATAGACCTTTCTCATTCTTTTTCATTGGGTAGGTAGCACTCCTAAGGAGGCATTACTCCGATGTGACAGGGCTGCGCAAATAGCACACTGCCAAGCCTAGTGTTCAGCTGCCGTCCTCACCTCCCACATCACTACTGGGCTTTGCTCCATGGCTCACAAGCTGATGAGCACGTTACACACGCTGCTGAAGCAAGTGCCTGCCTGCCGTTCCCTGCTGATGGACTGCAGCATGCAGGAGCTGTTTCACATTGAGGGATGTCTCCAAAGCCCTGCAAATTTTTCAGCTTGTAGAGATCACAAACCTATCCAAAGAGGAGTTCCCATGGAAAAGCAAGATAGTAAAGAATGTTTAAAATTATTTTCTTTTGTGGGAACATGAAAATATTAACCAAAGGTGTTTTTTTTTCCTGAGAGAATAATTTCAGTTCTGTATGTGGTGAAATGATCTCCCTGTGTCTGTGTAAACAAAATATATCTAAACACATTTTCAAAACCTGGGAGGAAATATTCCAAAATGTAAGAATACTATCTCTGTGTAATAAAACTTTACATATTCTTAAACATACACCAAACAAACGACATAGTGTGCAACATGTATGCATTAGTTTTACATCTTGAAAAAAATATCTCAAGAACCAAATATTTGTATTAATCATTTGTATAGGATATGACCAGCAAATACAAATTATTATTATAATATATAGAAAGTTTGGAAAAAGCCCATCCATCAAAATGTTGCCCCTGCTATAGTGGGACTCTAACAGCAGCAGACAACCACCAGATGCTGGCTCTTGAGCCTCCAGAGCTCATAAAACTTCTCTCTTTTTAAAGTTAACCAGCCTCAGGTGCTTTGTTACAATGAGGCAAAAATAACTTATATAATGAGTGTGTAGTTCTAATAACCTAAAAATAACTTATATAACTATTATGTACACAAGTTGTAACAACGCAAAGTCAATCCTCATTGTTGTCATGCTAAAACTTAAGAATTGGAAAGTAAAAATGATAGCATAGCAAACTAGATGCCTAATGATGGCAGGTGTACAAAACCAAGACTGAGGGTCAGAGACAAGAGCAGAGTGAAAGCTCAGTGTTAAGGTTGTGGATGCAAGTTGTTTTCTGCTCAAAATTTGTTGCTGCTACTTTCTGTCCATGGACATTCATTTAAAAACAGAGCCTCACTATGTAGCCTAGGCTAGAATTGAGCTGTCCACCCTCCATCCTCTTCTTCCTGGGTGCAAGGATAATAGGCATGTGCCACATTGTCACACTTGTTTCTAGCTTTTAAAATGGAATCAGTGCAATGGCTTTTTTAGTTGGCTTATTCTGGTCATGGTAAAAGTACCTTCAGCAATGGCAATAAATTTGTCCCTGTGATGTAACTAGCCAATGGACTTTCATAAAACAACATGAAGCCAGTGCTGACAGAAAGAAATGAGCTTGCCCCTTGTGGTGCCCTTGTGTGTATCTGCCATCCCAGCACTTGGGAGTTGGAGGCAGGAGGATCAGGAGTTCTAGGTCAGCCTTGGCTACACAGCATATTCAAGGTCAGCCTGGGCTACTTCAGACGCTGTTTCAGTCAGAGGGTAAGAGGGAAAGAGAGGAGAGGGAGGGGGTATGAATGTGAATGAGCTCACGCCTACCAAATAGCAGTGGTAACAGTTAGTGTACAGGCTTTGGAGACATTTACCTCTCTCAGTTACCATGTCCCCCAAAACCCACAGTGCAGAATTATGATATGGACAAAGTAACACATGGGCACTACCTGCAGTATATGAAATTAATAAACAAGTATTACTAGAATGCTCAGGGCTTCTAACTCAAACAGATTGAGGAGCACTAACAATTCTAGTCCAGGTGGGTCTGAAACCATCAGCAATCTGCAGGGAACTCCCAAGAGTGAACTCATACAAGGTGTCTAGGTGGGAATCTGAAGTTGGGTGGCAAAGGAAATATGTCTCCTTCAAGTCTACAGAAGAGGGACCAATATAATAAAAAGTAGCTTTTTCAGCACCACAAAGGAGGAGAGAAACACGTCATCTGATAGAAAGGGAAACTTTTTGGGTCCAAATCAGTATTGGGTAGAAGATACTACACTGGAGGTAGGCACACTCGAACAAAGTTAGTGACGTCATACCCTTACAAGGCAGTCCTCTTCCTTTCCTTTCCTTTTCTTTTCTTTTCTTTTCTTTTCTTTTCTTTTCTTTTCTTTTCTTCTCTTCTCTTCTCTCTCCCTCCCCCCCCTCTCTCTCCTTTCTTTTTCCTTTTATTGGGGTATGCTTTTAACTTTCATAGAAATTTCTTCTAATGAGGCAAACTTCTCCTTTGAATAGCAGAGGAGTAAAAAACTATGACACACTATGCATGTCAGGAGCATGGCGTGGAAAGGCTAGAACTCTAGAGCTTTTTAGCAGTTATTATCATGTGTGTACTGAGTATGCTGGGTCTCACTTGGATTGTGTTTATTTGCCAGATTTTGAGTGGAAAACTGATAGTTTTTTTCCATTTATTCAGTTTACTTCCTAATCACAGCTGCAACCCCTCCTTCCTCCTCCACCCCAGTCCTACCCTCACATTCCCTTTCCCCCAAGAAGGGGAAGGTCCCCCATGAGTAGGAATATTTTTAAATTTTTTTCAGATAGTTCTCACTAGGTAGCCCCAGCTAGCCTGAAACCCACTCTGTAGGCCTCTACGTCATAAGGAACTGCCTGCCTCTGCCTCACGAGTGCTGGGATTGAAGGTGTGCTCTACCATGACCAGCAAATGATGGATATCTTAAGAAAGTCAAATGTCATCCTTCTCTTCTTGGCCTGTACAATCTGCCTGTGGACTCTTTCTATAAGAACCACCATATAATGGTGTACTGGCTGGTTTTGTGTGTCAACTTGACACAGGCTGCAGTTATCACAGAGAAGGGAGCTTCAGTTGGGGAAGTGCCTCCATGAGACCCAGCTATGGGGCATTTTCTCAATTAGTGATCAAGGGGGTAGGGCCCCTTGTGGGTGGTGCCATCCCTGGGCTGGAAGTCTTGGGTTCTATAAGAGGGCAGGCTGAGCAAGCCAGGAGAAGCAAGCCAGTAAGGAACATCCCACCATGGCCTCTGCATCAGCTCCTGCTTCCTGACCTGCTTGAGTTCCAGTCCTGACTTCCTCTGGTGATCAACAACAATGTGGAAGTAAGCCAAATAAACCCTTTCCTCCCCAACTTGCTTCTTGGTCATGATGTTTGTGCAGGAATAGAAACCCTGACTAAGACAAATGGGCAATCAACTTGAGCTGATGGATAAATCTTTACAATGGAACTTGTGTCTGAGGGAACCTTCAGAGTTCACTAAATATGACAAATTTTCTAGCATTTGTCCCTATCAAGAGTCTTCGATTGCTACTCCCCACCTCCACCCAGACACTCAGATTGCAATGGAAGATTCTATTTGATGGTAGAAACTAGCCAACTTCAAGAAGCCTAGCCCCACCAAATTGAGTTGAGTGATGAGGGGTGGCTCAGTACTGTGATCTGGGCAGGCACTATTCCCTCCACTGGCACACAGTCTCATGTTCAGTTCATGCCTCCTGTGCCAGTTCACAGTCTTTGAATGACAGACAAAGGCAAACCAAAGCAGAGGCTCAGAAAGAGGAGGGAAGAATCCTTGAAAACTCGCTGAAAAATTCTTAAGCAACTCCTTCTATGTAATCCCTCTTCCAAGTAAATTGAGTCTTTTCTACAGTAGCTAATGACGGTTGCTTCAAAGTCCAAGAACATTATTTTTTTAAGTTAAATAATCTCAGCAATCATATTACTTTAGTAATCTTCAAATTAATATTCACATTAATTAAAATTTATGTAATGGGTGTTTTATAATTCATGGACCTCTTTCACAGTACATAAGAGTTTTTCCATTATCATTCTTGGGAAATATTTCCCATAAGCCCTTTGTCTAATTTCTCCCCAGACACTGCTGAATATAATAACCACTAAAATGTCTATAATTCTACTAGCTTTAAGGTTAAGGATATTCCCCTACAAGAGATCTCAAGGTGTTGCTTTTATTGGATAATGTGATGTGTGGCCCAGATCCAAGGAGCACTTAGTAACAGAACCAAAAAGCCAGAGTAGACTTGTGGCATCTGTTTGTTCAGAGATCTATTGGTTTCCTAACTGGATCTTGAGCTCTTCATTTCGGTAAATCGGGAAACGTCACTGTGTCCATGATAGATGAAAAGATGCAGGCTTGAAACTATCACAAGTGGCTGTGGACTAATGCAGGAAGCACAGCTGTTCAATGAGCATTATGATTTGAACACAAGAGTAGATCCCATTAATCTGTCCTCCATGGGGGTCCACACACAATTAGTACAAATCTATCCATCCCTGGGAGGCAACTCCATTATAATCATAGATTTAGCTTCCCTTCCAAAGGCCCCATGAGGGGGGAACCCAGAAGAATGAAAGGGCAACCTCACAGGGAGCTCCTCAGTACAGGACACCACAGTCAGCATTAAGAATTTGAAATGCTGCTTTGGAATCAGCTTTTTATTGAGTCTCTCTCTTCTTCCTTCCTTTGAAGCGTTAGTGTTGTTTTTGGCAACCCCAAATTCCAGAGTTCATAGTTCTGTCAGACATCATTGACATCATCTGTTTTCTCCCGATGGTGCAAGTAAGTAAGTATGCAGTCAGCAAGACTCCATTCCTAAGCACTAAGGTCTCAGTCCGTCTAGGAGGAAAGAGATTTTCAGATCCTTCATTTGCATGCAGGCTCACGTACCACAATGCAAAGGCCATCATAGTCTTTTCATGACAGTAATTTCCCACACCTGGAAATAAGATGCTCTGAAAAATCAATTCCTTTCTCCTAACGTGTCCAAAGATGCCAAGTGAGCTAAATGATCCTGGGAATCACTGACAACTGTTGTGTTCCTGGGAATGTGTGCTTATTACCACAAATAAATTTCTAACTGGACAGAAATTTTAGGAAGATTTTTTTATTCAATATGTAGGCTTTACTTTAAGCAAATTTTTTTGTCTATAAAGAAGGAAGAGAGAAAATGGATGATAGAATAGATGTATCACGAAGGCAGAATTAGAAGATGACTATTTGTAGGGAAGAAAGAGGCTGCTTACAAGAATGAGACAGAGAAGTGGGAGAAAGAGAAGACAGGGGAATGGAGAGGGCAAGAAGAGTTAGAGCAAAGCATAATGGTCACCTGGGTTAGTGTTTATTGTCAACTTGGCACACCCTAGAGTCATCTGAGTAGAGGGAACCTCAGCCAAAAAATCTTGCCCAGGTCATATCTGTGGGCATTGTTTTGATAGCTAATTGATATAGGAGGGCGAAGTTCACAGTGGGTGGTGCCATCCCTAGGCAGTTGGGCTGTATATAAAAGCTAGCTGAATTTTACCCAGCAAAGAAGCCAGCATGCGGATTCCTCTGTGGTTTCTGCTTCAGTTCCTGGTTAAGTTCCTTGCCCTAACTGCTCTCAGTGATGGATTGTGACCCAGAAATGTATGATAAAATAAACCCTTTCCTCAGAATGCTTTATCACAGAAACAAGAGAAAACTAAGACAGTATATGTAATATATCATGTATAGTCTACAAATTAGCAAATGCAGTTTTAAAATGGAATTCAATCTCCCAGAGATAACCACATTCTTACTTTCAACAACATTCCTAGATATTGCCCAAGCACAAATATGTATGAAATAAAATGCATATCACATAGTATACAATCGTTCTAGCTTATTTTCCTTAATACTAGCATCTGCTCCCTCACACACAGATGGAGGCATATGAAGTATAGTATTGAAAATCCTAATTTCTTGGTTACCTAAAAATGTAATTGATCCCTTCTTCACAGAAAGTTCAGATTTTTCAACTTATAACATCTGGATAATCACACGGATGTCTCAGTATGCTTTACCCTTACAACATCTGGATACTCACATGGATGTCTCAGTATGCTTTACCCTTTCTTTAAAATTAATGTTGATGAGAGGATCTTTTAGCTTTAAAGTATTTGTTCCTACTGCCTTCTTCTACCCAGGGAACCTACATAATGGTCCACAACTGTGGACCTCACAGAATTACCTTCATTCACAATGACATTAAGAGTCAAACTCAAAGTCACAAAAAGCCACCCACTGTGAAGATTCTGCAGCCACTTGTCCTTGTACTGAAGGAGAGGGAGGGTCTGGGAAGAGGCAGGGAATAAACAGAGGTGGGCTGTAGAGGAGGAGGAGTTATCACTGAAGGCTGGTGAGAGGTAACACCAAGACAGAGATAGAAAAGCTATGAGGTGCTCCTGAGGATGGTGACTCTAGTTACGGGGAAAGAAGGTAGCGTGGAAGCCACCGAAGAGAGAAAGTGATGCGGAGGCTGATGGTGATGGCGGTGCTGCAAGGTTGTAATACACGGGGGATTTGAGTCAGGGAGGAAGGCCTACTATACTCATGCAAAGCTGAAGCAAGGAGGAACACCTTTTGAGGGCTTTAGGAGACAGGAAACTTGTTAAGACAAAGAAAGATGAGAGAAGAAAGCCATAGCTGGAAGAAGGAAGAAGGATTTGATTCCTATCAAGCATGCTGCTCAAATGGCCAAGCAGTTTACCAACATTTCTCAGTGACTTGAACCATGTCCTGCACAACCAGCAACTTCTCTTACTGCACATTCATCTGTTGCCAGGAATCCTCTAAAACAATTCCAGTAGCCTTGTGTCCTCCGTCATCATGACGTCCCCTAGCATTCCATCCTAGCCTTCAAGTGGTACCCATGTGGCCACCTAAACTAGGGACCTAACTCCCTAAACCCTATTGGTACCCTCTCCACATACACCCTTCTGTGTCCTGCAGACCCATCACTCCATAATTCTTACCATGGTTTTACTTATTCAGTTCTATGACTAGGCTTCTTCCAAATGGAGTATGTGCGTTATAGTATTGTTGTGAAGGTTAAATGAGTCCGTGTGTTATATATGAACTGTTAAATCTTCTGACTGAAATACTGTCCACAGTTCATTTTCACCATGATTACATTTATTTTCTCACTTATAGATAAAGCTATTCTGCTGATAAGTTTCCCCATAACTTATCAAGACTGAAACTCTGAGGAACCAGTTTCTTTCTGACTAAAATATCCATACAGATTGAATTTAGAGCTGTCCCTGTAATGAATGCTTTAGAATGTTCTTTCCCTGATTCTCTGGTGCCATGGAATCCCTTGATTTGACAATCTCAACCATTTTGTTCCTATCTGTCATGATAATAGACATTGTATATCCACAGAGCTAACATGCACTTTACACAAAGGAGGTTTTAAAGAATGTGGATTGTATTCTCCTTTCTTTCACTTTAATCCCCTTCTTACTATTGCCTGAACTTCCCCACAGAGCACAAATTCATTTAACAGGGAAACAAATGCTACTTGACTTTATTGTTATTTGCAGTAATCATTATATCTGTTATTTCAAATTCTTTAGGTACGATATTCCAAAATACACTGGAGACAATTCCAAAAATTATTGAACAAGAAAGGAGCAGACTGTAGGGAGCACAGTGTCGAGCATTCTTCAGCTTTACATTTAAAAGTCATCTCAAGACAGAAGGCTCCAAACTATGCTCATCAGGATTTTTTTCCTTTGGTTACCCCAAATGGCTTGGGGGTCACTGATCTGGTCTCCAAAGCTGTACTTGCCATAAGTCTAAATTCTTGCTCACTGTAACAGTTACTTTGAGATGATGTAGACAGTTGCAGGAATTCAGAGGACTTTTCAGAAGATGGCTAAAGACAAGAAAATTAACTCTTTGAGGAGAATCTGGGGTTGTTTTTCATGACATAGTAGAAGCAGAAAGGCTACAATGGTTTGTTTGTTTGTGTGTTTCCAAGTTCATGAAATATTGTTATTGGTGACCTCATCACCAGCTGCACCCCATGACCTCAGTGGACAACACAAGAAAAATGAATTCCAAGCAACATTTCAATTAGACAAGAAATTGCCTGCTCAGCTGCTTAAATACTAGAACAAAGGTCACAAGAAATGTTGTCATGCTCTTCCTGTGAAGTGTTTTGAGGAGCTTTAGCAGAGGACACATCTGAATACAGGTGACATGACTTCCAGAGGTACTTCAAGTGTTTGACTTGATACTGTCTTACAGTATTTACCAGTGTGTCTCATTGGTTACAGAAATAAATTGGAACTGGAAAAAGGCAGAGGTTCAATAAGCCTGAGAACTCAGTGCAAGGATTAGTGGCAGAGTTAATTCCTGAATAGACATTGGATATGCCGTCCACCAACATGATCATATTCTAGTTCTGTTGAGATCAAAGGAAAAATGTTTCAGCTCATACTTTCCCAGTGGGAGACTAAATGCTTAGAAATGAAATCGTTTCTTCCAGTGACTTAAGCAGAACTCAATCAGCAGAGAGAATAAAGAGGTCGCAGCAGACTTGCAGTTTAATCAGAGTTTCTAGTACACCAACATGCCTCCCACAGTCGGAGAGCCCAGCTAATGTTGTTTGTTCTGTGGAGAATGATGCTCCCTTCTTACTCCAGCCTGAACTTAGAATCCCAACCTTCTCATTCTGGACCATCCTGACTGCCTCTAAAGCTACTAAGGCCCTGGGCATGAAGCTCAGATACTGAGAGCATGAAGCCTGAGGTCCCATAGTTAATACCACATGAAATCATGAATGACAGAGCATGCCATCTATATTCCAAGTACTTGAGAGATAGGGACAGGAGAATTGGGAGTCCAAGGTCACTCTTCATTACAATATCACATATTGAATTCCAGGCTACCCTGGGATACATGAGACTCTGTAACAACAACAACAACAACAACAACAACAACAACAACAACAACAACAACGAGGGTCTAGAGAGATGACTCAGCTGCTCTTGCAGAAGACTTAAGTTTAGTTCCAAGCACCCACATGGTGGCTCACAACCATCTATAACTGGAACTCCAGTTCCAGGGAATCTTAGGCTCTCGTCTGGACTCTTTTGGTACTATACACATATGGTGCAAAAACAAGCATGTAGGCAAACACACTTACACATAAAATAAAAATAAATAAGTTCCTTTAAAATGAATGAGAGAAAGAAAGAAAGAAGGAAGGAAAGAGAGAAAGAAAGAAAGAAAGAAAGAAAGAGAAAGGAAGAAAGGAAGGAAGGAAAGAAGGAAGGAAGGAAGGAAGGAAGGAAGGAAGAGAAAGAAAGGAAGGAAGGAAGGAAGGAAGGAAGGAAGGAAGGAAGGAAAAGGAAAGGAAAGAAAAGGAAAGAAAAGAAAAGAAAAACAAACAAACATAAACCCCTGGCTCAGTCCTACTTTTTTTCCTTCCCATCTTGAGGATTTAACCCAGGACTTCATATATGTTTGTCAAGTGCTCTGCCAATAAGTTACTCCAGTTAGCCTCAGATACCAGTTTTTAAATGAAAATTCCAAGACTCCCTGGATGGGCATGCAAGAGCTATGTGATTCCCCTTCTAGGCCCAAGTAGACTGGACCAGAGGGTCAAAAGTGACAGAGCTAATAAAACTGCCAATTACTGACCTGGTAATTATAAACTTGATACTCCTGTGAAGACTAAGGACTTGCAAAGTTGGCCACAGTGAGACAGGCTTTGGCTTGCCTCTTTCATGCATTATCTCAAGCTGGTCAGTCCCCCCCAACCCAGGGCTTGCTTTCTTCCTCAGAAGCAGGCTCTTCACAGAACACTATCTCCACTGCCTTCCTCAGAAACTTCCCATACCCTTACAACACCTCTTTACCTGAGCCTGGCCATCCAGTGCTAACCAGCTTCTCCAAACCCCCGGAGGGCTAGCATGTAAGCCCTTTAGGTCTGAAGGTCTTCCCCTGTGGCTATGGAGGTATGTGGGAATGGATTTTAGAAGCAAGAAATCATAATAAGATGAAAATATTCTTAGGGCTTTGGTGTGACTCCTTGATCTTAATCCGCTTCTGCTGTGGCAAATGGAATCTTGTTTGGCTTTCATTCTTAAAGCAAAAACCTAACAAATGTCAAACCTCAGCCACTCCCCATTATGCCCTTTTCATCCATGAAGGTTCAGTCCAGGAAGGAGGGCCACAGATCTCATAGGGACAGCACCCAAATCAGTATGCATCCTCATATTCATTCTGCCTGAATTCAGCAACTCAGTGCCAATGAGCTAAAAAATATAGCTGAGATGTCTAGTTGTTCTTCATTTATATAATAACCCCTACCCCCCAAACTAATACTACCTTTCATGGCCATTAAGATTTTATGAATCTATAGACAAGTTAAATATGTTGTACCAATGAACAACTCAATCAAGTCAACCAAGGCTTACTTTTTTGGGTATTTTGTATAAGTGTGCAGTCTACAAAGTAACATTTCCATACAACGCCTAGTCAGTGTAGAACATGAGGTAGGTCAAGAGTATCAGGCAGAGGGCTCAGTATATGGTGACTTTAACGGGGAATGAAGACTCATTTAGATGTTCAGGACTGTTCTTAGCCTATTTCTATTCTCTGCCTTAAAACAAAGAATGAAAGGGGTACCCTTTACCTAAGAAACAGTGTGTTTAGAACCTGTACATGGTAGCCAGGCAGGTTACTGGACCCAGTGGGTAAGGCACAGAGTTCTTTAGAGGACCAAAGCTGAAAGTCTCAGGAGTGCTAGAAACCTGAGGGATGCACATTGTTGACTGTAGGGTCCAAAGAACACCTAGGCAACCAGGCAGAGCAGACTGTGACTCAGCAGCCATGGGGCTGTGTCAAACTTAGCCCAGCTAGATTGGACCCGAAGGTCAACAGCAGCAAAGCTAATAAGGTTGCCAATTACTGATCGGGCAATTATAAGACTCTTTGACAGGCTGGGGAAAGAGAAAAGCAGTTTTTCGCTTTCTCCCGTGTCTGTAATATTATTCTGTCACACTAGAATGAGCTCTTTGGGAGTGGATATTATTGTGCCCATTCTACAGAGAGATGCAGGCTCAACTTGGGTAGGATGAAAACATTTAGCTCAGCCACAGAGATTCCAGCACATCTGTATGTCATGTAACACCATCCACAATAGTCAAGTTACAGAACTACCTAAGTGCCCATTGATAGACAAGTAGATAAATAAAATGAGGGTACACACACAGGGGGCTTACATGTGGCTTACATGACGAGAAAGGGAATTACATAATTTGCAGGAAAGTGAATGGATCATGATGTTATGTGGAATGAACAACATTTAGAAAGATAAAGACTATAGTTTATTATGAGACATGAAAACAGATGGGGTTCCACTGGGGAAGAGAAGGCATCAGTAGGTTGGGGAAGGAGAAAAAAGAGGGGTGAGGTAAGTGTGTGGATATTGGTTAAACTGCAATGTGTAAACATAATAACAGAACCCATTGTTTTGTACAACAATTGTATGCCAACTAATAGGGGGAAAGGCTAACGAAATGTCCATCTAACTTTAAAATCAGCAATCTCCCCTCCCCACATGAAGAATGTTTTTCTTTATAGAGAAGACAGACTGAAGAAGAAAGTCTCTCGACTTTCATTGTCGTATGTCTCTATAAAACCCATTGCCCCATCATAAAAACCTGCCTCTTGGTTTTTTGCTTAGCTTTACCTTTCATTATGTTTACATTTGCAGAGTAATAGAGAGAAAATTTAGAAAATGTGTTTTTGAGCCTGTACTATGTCCTAAATACTTTATTTCTCCCTGTGAAATAAATGCCATTCTATGATTATATAAAAGAAAGACGTCACATAAACACAGAAAGGTTAATCAACTCACCCAAGGTCACTAGGATTGGTTGTGCTAATTACCTTCTTACTGGGCTAATTGCTCAGTGCACAGCATTTTGTGCTTCCTTATTTATTGGCCTTTTTGTTGTTGTTCATTCAGACGTTCTTATTGAGAGCTTCTGATGTGTATGTACTCCCAGGCTCTGCTCTGAGAACTAAAGATATTGAGAGCAGAGACTCTTCCCCCTGAGGGACTTCGATTCTAACAGTGGTAATCTGGTAAGTAAATACTCACACTAAGCTATAAGGTGAATAATTGGGTTTTCTTTTATCTTGTAAGTGTGGACATTCAAAATCCAAGCTTCCTGGCTCTGGTTCAAGATAAGGTGAACTAAATGCAGGCCAACTTTTCTTGCCTGCTGAATATAACCATAAAGCCTGAGTTGACTGCATGACACAGTCCCTTCAGGTCTCTGAAAATCAAGTATCAACAAACAGATTAGGAAGAACACTGGAATTCAAAATATCACCAAACTACTGACTGTAATCAAGAATCAGAATCACAAAACAGAACATTCAAGCCAACCAGAATACACTCCTAAATTACTCAACACAGAGAGAACCATGGATATTTCAACTTATAAGAAGGGGAAAAAAATCAACAGGCCAAACCAATGTGATGGCACAGATGCTGGAATTATACGGCAAAAATGTGATGTAGCTACTATCTATAAAAATAGTTAAATGGGCAATCAGAAACATGTCTGACAAAAGGCATCAGCAAAGACAGAGGAGACGTGCAGAAAAACAAGCAGAAATTTTAGAGGCAAAAGTATAAAGCAGCCAGAATAAAAGCATCCCTGTGGCTGAGGGTGTAGTAGACCCAGAATGCTGATGACAGAGAAGGCTAAGAACTTTAAAGCTATTTAAGGGGTACCTCTTCCCCTTGAGCCCCAGATTCTGTGCTAAAGTCCTAGGATCCTAACTAAGAGTGCTTGAGCTCTTGAAGCCACAGCCCTGGGCCCGGAGATAGCTCAGTTGAAGTGCTTGCTTTGCATGCGTGAGGGTTTGAGTTTAATCACTAGAACCCAGGAGAAAACATCTGGTCATGGTGGTACACTTGCTTCTGATTCTAGCACTGGAGTCATGGAGACGGGGTCTGTGCAGACTGATGAGCAGCTAGCCTAACCTATGCAGCAGGCTCTGGGATGATAAGACACCTTGTCTCAAAAACCTAAAAACTAAAATAGGGTAGACCGCACCAGAGGAACACCAATTAAGATTGTCCCCTGAGCTCCATGCACACAGACACAAGGCGGGTGGAGGGGAGGCAGTCATGTGAAGGTCAGAAGACGTCTCTCTCTCGGCATCAGGTCTCTCCAGCTCCTACCATTTGTGTCCTGGGGACGAGACTCAGATACCAGGCTTGGTTGAAAATGTCTTTATCTGGTGAACCACTTCAGCAGCCCACCTTCTTACAGTTATATTTTGTATTACCTCTTTTTGTTTGTTTGTTTGTTTTTCTCCCTCTGATTTCTTTTATTACCTGTTGGTGGAATATATTTCTGGCAAGGATGTACAGTAGTACAACCATTTTTTAAAAAGTAGGTTGACCACATCTTATAACTTCAACATATTCCATTCTATTTTGGGATATTTGCCCAGGAGAAATAGAAATAACAAAATAGCATCAACAAAAATTCTTAGAGCATTTCTATTCATCATAGGTCCTAAAGGAGAAACAACTCAAATGTCCATCAATAGAAAACAACGGATCTTGATCTATTTATACAATGATATAATGCTCAGCTTTAAGGAGAACATATTGTTGACAAATATGATGATATGAATGAATTTCAACACTGTGCATTGTACACGTGGAGGTCAGAGAACAACCTCAAGTGTTGTTTCTCAGGCACTGTCGACCTTTTACATTTCTTTTAGTTTTTTAAGTTATGCTCAGTGATAGAAGCCAGATTCAAAAGAACACAAATCTTATAACTGCTTTTATGTAAATACTCCCCCAAAAGCAAAATTGAGCTATAGTAAAAGGAGATTGTATTGTATGTTGCACATGTAAGTGGTGGGAGTGGACATGAGAGATTCAGTAGTGTCAATGTCCATCTTCTATGCTGGTCAGTTTTTTTGTTTTTTTTTGTCAGCTTAACAGGGCTTAGAGTCACCTAGAAGAAATAACACTTGAAGAACTGCCTCAATCAATTCTGCCTATGGCCATGTCTGTGAGAGATTGTCTTGATTGGTAATGGATGGGGGAAGACCCAGCCCACTATGGGCGGCTCCATCCCTAGGCAGGTGGGTCTTGGGCTAAATAAGAAAGCAAGCTGAGCATGAGCTAAGGAATGAACCAATAAGCTGTTATTGCTCCGTGGTTTCTGCTTCTGTTTCTGCTTCACTTCCTGCCCCAGCCTGCCTCAATGATGGACTGTCATCTGAAAATGTAAGATGAAATAAAAACTTTCCTCCTTTCAATCGCTTTGGATTTGAGTACTTTTTTTTTCAAAGCCACAGAAAAGCAACCTAACCCAGCATCTGTATTGCACATGGTAATCTAATAAGCCATGTACTAAAACTCATCCATTAAGTGCCCAAGATGCATGCTGAAATGCCAAGTGGGCTTGGTTTGCACCAGAACATTATCCTTATGAAATATTTTAAGACTTTGATCATCATGAAAAACTAATTTTTCTGTCAACTTTTGATACTATGGAGTATCAATGTATGTTTCCTAACTTCAAAATGATAAGCCCTAAGTTAATATTGTAAACATCTCCCAAGGTTCCAGTCATCTTTACTTCTTCAAATAGTCTCTAGTGAAAATTTTTGTTGTCATTTAATTTATATTCAGAATGCATAGTGGTAAATACATTTCTCCACTGGAATCGCTTCACCTCAATAAATACTAAGAGCACAACTTTATGCAGAACAAGAGAGTAAGTGATGGAGGAACTCTAAGACAGGTGATATATAGTTCCTCCTTTCATACTGTATAGCATGAGATAAAATACCAAACTACTGTATTATAGACAGAATATATTTGTAAAGTTTATAGGACAGTATCAATGATATTTGAAACCTGTATAATGTATTTGAGAAATGTTAGCTGCTTCTTCTAAGAGCCTTGGTTGAAAGTCATTCGAAGATGATAACGTGACTTTCAAACTCCCCTCTTAATCCATTTAATGTGCTACTGAAAAACATAACTAGAAGACATGGGTTAATTCAATTCATCAATCCCCCATTTGACCAATCTTAATAACATTAGCAAGTGGTCTTGAAAATCCTCAGTGTATGAGGCAGAAACCTCAGATGCCAAGAAGTCTTGCCTCTGCAATACTGACAACGGAGTTCCCCTCCAAGGAGGCATTGACTTCTTTCTGGAGGAATCAGAGAATTTAATTCTCTCAGCTCTTATCTAAGTAGCAATCAGAACCCAGATGCTACTAAAAGAGCAGCCGCAATACTTCTCCCCAAAGAGCAGCAGCATCCTAAGAGGCCACATGCTTAACAGCACGCTCTACAAGTGAGGCGCTGAGGGTATGCCTGTGGGCTTTTTATCTTTTCCTTCTTCACCACTGTCAGTGCTACCAATGCTTAAAAAAGGACAATGGAGAGCGGGTGGAGCACACTTGAGGCCATGCAATAAATACATGAAAAAGTATTCTACAACCTACCCAGAGGGGAAAACAAAGCACAAGTACACTGGAATTCCACTGCACACCACTCAGAACAGCTGTCATTAAAAAATGACAGTGTTGGCATGGCTGCCATGTTTGTGGACATTTGGTGGGCATATAAGGTAGTCTACCCCTTATGGAACTCAGTAAGGAAGTTCATCAAAAACTAAAAGTAGAACTATGATATATATAATCCAGGTGTACCACTCCTGAGCATGTGTCTAAAGGGAGCCAAAGTCAGCAAAGCACAGCTGTATCGTCACGTAACGTTACTGTAGCAGTATTAGCAGCAGCTGAGTCATGGAAGTCTGAAGCACCTGTTGGCAGATGACTGTGGTGCATATCTACACGTGAGCTTATCTTCATCTCTACAGAGAGAGCAAAAGGATGTGATTTGCATGAAATGGATGGAACTAAATATTATCATGATAAGTGAAACAAGCCAGACTCAGAGAGACAAAGCCACATATTTTCTTTCATATGGATATCTAAGATATATATACATATATACAGATATATATAAGATATATAGTATCATATATATATAATGATATATCATTTAAGTATGGGATTATATGTGGGAAGAGGAAGGGACCAGCAGGAAGGGAAGTGGACAAACGAGGTTAATAAGAGTCTATATGATTAAAATATATATATGCATGAAATTATCATAATGAAACCGATTCTTTTCTACAATTAACATGTGCTAGTTAAACAGGGGAAACTTAGACAAGAAACCCTCTACATTTAGAAATCTGGTTCCTCTTCTGAACACTCTTACAATCCCATAGAGCTGCCCGGCTGTCCACTGGAAAAGCGCAATGTGTATGAAGTGTGAGACACCAGTGCTTTGTGAGGGTTCTTCTTCCTCCTACTTCCTCCTATCTCTCCTTTGAGACTTAGAAAGTACCATTTTCAGTTTCTGTTTAGCATCATTAAGGTGAGTATTGTTTTTAGCCCTAGTTTCCAAAAGTGAAATCCTCAAGACTCCAAATTAAACAGAGTTCTAAAAATGGATCCTATATCATTCAACCAAAGACTGTCTCTCAGGAAATGGGTGGGAATAAAATTCTCTCCTTCCTGTTCTCCCCTCCCCCCTCCCTTGAGCCAGCACTGTTGATGGATTGGAGATGTCAGCTTGCCAGGTCTTATTGGGTGCTGCCTGATGTAAGTCCATACTGAGACAGTGAAAATCTGTTTGCAGTCAGCTCTTTTAAGAAGTCCCAGAAAACAGGAGGAAAGCAGACCACTCAGCATGATGCTTCCTCTGATACGGCAGGGGGAATAGCCGATGACAGAGGCTTGATCTAGAGAGGAGAGTCTGAAACAATGAACAGTTCTTTTAAAGGAAAAAACGGAAAAAAAAAAAAGTTTCTCCAAGAACTTGGGAATTCTAAGAAACATTACACTTTTATGTTTGTGATTTAAAGTTGACCTAGACTCCACTCTGTTTATAAAGGAGATCAGATCTCCTCCATAGAAAGCTCCCATTCCAGTGAGTCCTGTGGGTCCTTGGCATTCTGTGGGTTCTGAACTCTGATGGATAATATTAGTGCTTCCTCTTATTCTCATTCCAAAGAGATTTCCTCTAGGAGGTTACCTACCCTCCCCTCTTAGCCAGAAGGATAACGATGTCTGATGTTATCAAAGGCACTGGAGATGTATGAGACGACACAAAACACCTAGCATTTCAGAGAACCCAAGCAGAATTCCCTAGAGAGTTCTGAATTCTAAAAGTGTTTCCATTGCACCAGCTCCACGTTATTAAGATCAAATTAGGTGCCAGGTTCCTGAAAAGAGCATTCCAGTTTTTTCAAATTATCCCCCGACACAGTGTCAGTGAATTGCCAGACTCGCTGTGCTGGGAGTCTTATGATGCTAAACACTAGTGAATGATGGAGATAGAACAGTCACTGTGATGATGCTGATGAAGATGACAATGGTATCCTCTGCTAATAATAAGGTAATTTCATTAATGACCCAACTAGGTGAATAATCTAAGAACAAGTATTATGTATGTGGTCATTCAGCCACATTTCTTGGGTCTCTCAGTTACCATTTGCCATGTCACACTGGAAGAATGCAGATCTGACAAAAAGTGAATTTCAGAAGTCTGGCTATCAACATTCCAGCTAAAGTGAGTGCAGGATTAGACTGACAAACACGTCCTCTCTGTAGGAATTAATAAAGTAATGACTACAAAAGGCCTAAACAGCATGTGGCTTTTCATGATTAATATCACATAGAAAGTTAACTATTTCCTTCATTTCTGACCTCCAAGGCAAGTAGCGTGTAATAAGCATCCAGCCTGTGGTTTGCATGAATGTGTGCATGATTGTCTAAAGGAATGTATGAATGGATAAATTAATGAGTACTTGTTGAGGTATGCTTCTCTACTTTTCATAATAAATAGTATTTGTGCCAGTAAAAACCACATTTTAGCAAATTTTGGCTTTATGCTTTAATAAAAAATAATCATGGGCTGGGCATGGTAGCTTACATCTACGACTCTACCACCTAGGAGGTTGGAGCAGGAAGAGCTGAAGTTTGAGGCCAGGCTGGGTTACATAGTTTAGACTTCATCTCAGAAGGAGCATGTGGAGATAGGGGGTATCTGCTCAGGGGACCTAAACCCTAGTCTTGCAAATAAACAATTTAACATTATATGAACTTAAGGGATGTATTAAAAATGTGACAACTCCTATCCCCCCCAGCCCCATGACAAAGCAGAGGAAACTGGCAATGATGATGTCAAGAGAGCAAGCCCCTTTTAAGCCATTATAAATGTCTTCTCCATATCCAGAGAATGTTAGAGTACCTGTGGAAGCATGGGGGTTTGCTGTGTTCTTTCTAACACTTACATACCTTATCCATAGTGTCTATTTACAAAACACTACTCTATCCTTATCGATAGTCCACAATCACTGAGCTAACAGCCATAAAATCTTTTCTGTAGATTAAAAAACACTCAAACCTGACAACTGAAGTCTCCAAGGAGAGCTGGTGACCTAAATCAATACTAGACTGAGAACTCTGTGGTGCTATGAATATATCACATTTGCTTCTGTATCTACACTAAGATTAATACAAGGTTCTATATTAAATGTGGTAGACACCATGCAGAGAGAACTGCAGTGGACATGTGAGGTTTCTAGAGACAGCCTACCATCTTGCTCTGCTGCGATGGGTGTGCCCTGAAGAGGCACAGACCCAGGAGCTTCCTACAAGAATACCTTCTCATGTTTGTCATTGCCATATTCCTCATATATCTGGCTTGATGTGATTGGGCACTGGGAGACCCTCACTGCCTATTGGCATGTTATCTGTTGGGCAGTTTCCTACAGATAACATGAAGATGTACATTCTTGACATAATGCTTTTTAGGTGACTTAATAGTTTCATGGAATTCCTGATTTGATTTAAATAGTTTTAGGAAGCTAGGTTGATTTAAATAATTTTGGGAAGCAAGAGTAGTTGATAGAGAGTTTAAAGTTAGAGTCAAGACTATAGCATACTCCTTCCTTATAAAATAGCAAGAGCGGAATAGGCTAGAGGAAGGAGCACATTTCATATGTTACAAGCATGTAAATTGCAGTAGAAAGAAAAATAGGCTTGCAACAAGTTAATGATCAAAGAAAATATTCATTCTAGGTTGGGCCTGAATTTCTTAAACTACTGAACCAGGGATATGACCACAGGTTTCAGTGTGTATGTGAGTGGAAGGTAATGAACAAAGAGTGGGTAATTTCATTGTGAAGGTAAGAACAGAGAACAGATCATTGCCCCCATTTAGTTGACTGAGACTTCAAAAATAAGACCTAAGATAGATGACCTGCTCCTTAGTAAATACAAGTTGTCATCAGCTAAGGATAGGGAAAATTTTGCTACTATAGACTTGGTTGTTAATCTATGACATGAAAATTATTGCTTTAGGGTTACAATGAACTTGTGGAGAGAAAGAGAGATGAGGAATGTATAGTTTCAAAAGAAGAATATGTAATCATAATCCTGCTGTAATTCCCCTTTCCTGTAATGACTTTAATCTGTTTTTTGAAGAATATGTTTTTGTGGTGATTGTTTTTAGAAAATTTGTAACTTAGGCAATGAGGTAATTTTCTTCTTACATAGAAAACTTAAGGAGTATAAAAGGCTTAGGGGAAAAATTAAGTTTTGGAAGCCTGCTCATTGGAACTTGCCTTGTTTCATACACTCCGTATGGTCGTGCATGTGTGTGTGTGTATGATTTTCTCTACTCTTTCTTTTCTCTATCTGCTGGGTGCTATTGGCAGCAGCCTCCATTGGTTGGTATCTGAACTGACCTCCATCAGCTCTACTAGTGCTTGACACCCCCATTGGTTACTATTAGAACTGACCACTATTGTTGATGCCAAACTCAACCCTCGCTTGCTAACACTGTATTAACTTTGACAAAAATATATTCTCAACAAATGTATGCAAGTCGTTAAATAGAGGGGTGGAGCTAGAATCCAGACATGGAAGCTTAATAGCGTACAAGGTTAGAGACAGACCAGCATCACGTGAGGAGGTGAAGTCAGAGGGGTTCCGTGGAGGAGACGGATGTGAGTTCAGGTGAATGGTGCCTGTGCTAGGGGTCAGTACAAAACTAAACTTCTTGTTTGGAAGGGTATAAGCACTTAGGGACCTCAGGAACCACATGCAATCTTATAAGAGGTTGCCTGTCCTTTACATCTTAGTCCTTGAGAAAGACTCATTGCATGGTCACAATGACCCCTGGAAGGTACCAAATGGCATGTTTGCAAAGAAATGTTGTGAGAAGAATTCCATAGATGAGCTCAATAAATATATATTTTTAAAGAAATAAAAGACAGGGTCAGGCAATGAAGGCACAAAAAGTAAAGGTGGAAGAAAAAAATCTCCAGTTAAAAGAAACCCTGTTTTCTCACATTTGAAGCTGAAGAGTTCATTTGTTCTCTGGCCTTGAAAGCACATGTTTGAAAGGAGTTAGATGATCCAGGATACTTGTTATTATACTATTGCATTCCTGTCATGCATGTTCACACATGTTGGGCCTACTTGTCAAAGTTTGGATCTTTGAGACTGGGAAAAGTCTATATTCTTCACCTCTCCATATGATGCTGGGACTCTGATGCAACTAATACCAAACTCTAATTAGTCCTGGTACTTCAACTGTAAAATAGATATAGAATGACTACTAAATATGCAGGCACAGAAAATAAGGAGAGTAGGTTCTTACCAAAAGTGGAAGTTAGGGAAGATTAGTTAACATTTTCTGTGTAAAAAGCACATTTGAATTATATCACACTCTGTCTCTCCCTTTCCCCTTCCTCCTCTCCTCTGTCTGTCTGTCTCTCGTTCTCTATGTATGTGTCTGTCTGGTTTTGTATGTTTCTCTCTCCCCCCACCTCTCTTTCTCTGTGTGTGTGTGTGTCTGTGTGTAAGTGTATGTGTGTGTGTGTGTGTGTGTGTGTGTGTGTGTGTGTTGTTCACTCAACTGTTACATAAAACCTTCATCTAGGAATACAATCCTTTTAGAATTGGCAAAGCTAGAGTGAGCATGATTTTTACATTGAGTTAAATAGCTAGTAAATAGTTATGGATTCCAAGTCTGTTAGAATTTATAGCTAGGTAAGGCTGACTAAAATATATAGTAGCACAGAAAACAGAACATGGCAATCCTTGGAGGTAATAATAATGATGATGATGATTATCATTATTATTATTATTATATTTTATTAAATTAATAATTTAATAAAAGTATAACTAGAATATACTAAATGTATAACTAGAATTGAACTTACAAAGGCCCATTTAGAATAGTTATCTCTAATTTAGAAACATATTATTTTCCATTAGCCTCAGGAAAAATATAAGGTAGAAAATAAGAATGACCAGAACAACACAGTAACACAAGTCAGGTATGATCATTGCTGAGAATGGTCCAGGAGGGCTAAGGGTTCTGTATACCAAAGGCACTGGGGGATAGTAATAGGGAGAAGTAGGAGAAATCATGAGACCATCTTCTTCTCCCAAGTTTACAACAGACAATAAACTACTAGATATTTTAAAGGATTTCCCGCTGGAACCCAGGGACCACTCTACCCTTGCCTTCATTTTATAGATGAGGAATGAAAATCACAAACACACTGGCAGTGGAGGTGAAGGCTCAGCTCAGGGGCTGTGGGTCTGAAGTTGGAAACATCCTTTTTTTGTTATTGAAATCTCTTTTTCTCTTTATCTCTCAAGGGAGACTCCCTGACCATTATGGTTCTCTTTGGGGGGCGGGGGGAGGACAAAAAAAATCCCAGGGGACAACCATGACATTGTAGTGGTCCCAGCTTCTTACCCTGGGTCATCTGCCTGCCATCATAGATGCCCCAACAAACACAAACATATGTGTGCATGCATCTCCCCAACTCCAACTCCAAACCCTACCAGAGCTTCTGTTCCTACATGATCCACCACCAAGACACTGGGGAGTTTCTTTCTCCTTCCACTCAGTGAGACAAAGTCTTACAAGCTGATCAATTGAGAAACTTAGGGAAGAGCACTAGTGAAGTCACAGCTGTAAATAGCCACAAGCCCTTCAAACAGTACTAAGGGAAAAGATGAAAACCTGGACTGAAATGGATGGGTGAACAGAAGATGTACGACGCAGCGGCTGGCATTTTATGATGATAGGAAGCTTCTCTGGCAAACTCCCATGGGAATGGAGATGCCAAAAACATAACTAAGAAAGCATGGC
>JADRCD010221576.1:0-29459 GCA_019843815.1 Montemys delectorum | reverse complement strand
GCCCCCCCCCCCCCCCCCCCCCAGTGATGGTGATGGATTCTGGAACTGCAAACTTGAATAAACTCTCCTCTGTAAGTTGCTCCAATCATGGTGTTTCACTACCTCAATAGGAAAGGAACTAATATAGCTATTTACAGCCAGATGTAATGATAAACATCAAATCCGAGCACCTAGGAAGAAGGGGCAGAAAAGGTTGTTAACTTGAAGGGTTGTCTGTGCTCTTGTCAGGGCAAGATAATATAAACAAACAAATTAATGGGGTAAATTGCATCCCTTTGTAAGCATATAACATATCTGACTGACATATTTGTTTGCAATGAAGACTTCTAGAAAAGTTATGCTAAAAATGTAGAGACCAGCTCTCTACCCATGTTCCTGTACCTGTGCATTCCTGCATATAGCTTTTCCCACACCATATAGCAAAGCTTTCTGTCATTAAAAGATGTGTCATTGAGCTTATGAAATAAAGGGAGATGATTCTATCATAATTTTGTATGCATATGTACAATATCTTTTATTCACAGATGTATTTATTTACTACCAGAGTTTAAAGCACAGTGAGAAGCAGAACGAATGAACATGTTGTAAACAGTTGTCTTCAAGCTGGGTGAACAAGACCCATAACACATTTTCCTTGAGATGCTAGGAAGAGAATGTCAGGGGAGACGTGCAGAGCAAACCAGTCGCTTCCTTGTGACCAGCTCACACTCACTCTATGTTATTTGCTTATCAGGATAGAAACTGATACAGTTTTACACTCACCCCACAAACATAATAAACATCACCATGTAACTTTATTTATAAAGGCTTGTAAACACGCACTTTGTGCTCTGTTAAAATTATAAGCCTGAGATGCTGTTGCCTTTCCCCTACAGGAGTTTTAGGACACGTGGGTAGGGCTTTCAAACCATGTAATTCAAACGAAACGGGAGGTTATTTAGCTATTTTAGGTTCATTTCTATTGTGGAGGGTGAACTGTTAGGTGTTCATGGAAGAACGCTGTATCTCGGTTCTTGTGATTTGTACTTTATAAGTAGATCTTCCTTCTCCACTTAAATTACTGAAAATAAAGTACTTAAAATCCATAATCAGTTTATACGTAAAGATATTTCGGAAGTTTTGAAGGAGAAATGAATATTATACTCTCTTTAATAAAGAAGTTTTAACTAAACTTTAAACTTAACTCAATGTCCTAAGCATGCTTTTTGTTCTCAGACTAACAATGTCTGGTTTTCTTTTCTACAAAGATCAGCAAACCCCTTTTGTAAAGGCCCCCATAATATATACTAAAGAACCAGGCATGGTCACACACATTTTTCATTCCAGCAAGGGAGGCAAAAGCAGACAGATCTCTGGTTTGTGGTAGCCTGGTCTACAGAGTGAGTTTCAGGACAGGCAGGGCTACACAGAGAGCCTTCATTGGTCTTTTGGTTTTGTTTTTAATAAAAAGGCTGAGTAAGTCCTTTGGGTGTGTGGAGCACACACGGTTTCAGTAGCCTCTTCCCTCCTTGCTTCTCTCTTCTCAGTCATCTGTTATTTTTATCTATTTTTTTAAAACCTTATAAAATAATTTTTTTTTTTTTTTTGAGACAGGGTTTCTCTGTGTAGCCCTGGCTGTCCTGGAACTCACTCTGTAGACCAGGCTGGCCTCTGACTCAGAAATCCGCCTGCCTCTGCCTCCCAAGTGCTGGGATTAAAGGCGTGCGCCACTACTGCCCGGCAAAAAAAAAATATTTTTAAACTTGAGTTTGCTATAATCTGATTCTAGTATTTCCTTTGAAGCCCTAGTTCTTGATACCGTTTTTCTCTAGACTAAGTTTGAACATTTGGTATGATTGACTTGAGCTTCACAAACATGTTTTTGAAACTCAATCTCTTCCAGCATGAACTAATGAAAACTCATATTTGTTTTCATCTCCATTCTTTAGGTATGCACTGTTATTAGTTGGTTTTCTCACTGCTGTTACCAAACGCCAGAGAAATAACTGCATAAATCAGCCCATACTATATTTTATATTTCTAGTCATCTCATTGTAGCCCACAAAAATGGAAAGAAAGGAGAACCCTTTGGGTAGAAGAGATAATACAGGCGGGTATTAGAAATTACTTGCTCAAGCATGCATAGTACAGGTCTGAAAGGAGCTGAAAGAAGTGGACACAAGCCGCCATCCCTAACCCAGATATTATCTCCAGTTGATAAACACTTAGAAATGAAAATTTAGTTTTCTTAAGGAAGTCTCACTGGGGCAACAGACTCCTTTTAAGGATAGGCTATATGCTTAGCAGAGATCAGGAGATGGTCAACAGAAAACAAAGTCAACTGCATCTTTGGATATTCTTTGTCTGGTAATTCCATGTCAAGAGTTCCTTTCCCTTTCCTTTCCCTCCTTTCTCTATTTCCCTTTTCTTTCTTTTCCCTATTGTCCTCTTTCTTTCTAATCCTTTCCTTTCTTTTTTTTCCCCTCTCTGTTACACTATAGTCCTTTGCATATATATTATGGCTTCTACCTTTGTGTTTTTATGGGATTTCTTAGTGTACAAATGAACTAGTCTCTGCATCTGTATCTAATTCTTGTGCCTTTTTTTCCTTCTATTTGCTTTGTCCTATTCCAATGTGTTTCTACTTGTTTTATTTTGTTATTACTCTTTAGATACCTGTTTGTTCTCTAATAAGAGATGGAAAGGGGATGGTTCCAGATGAGAAGGAAGGTGGGGAAGAACTAGGAGGAGCGGAGGGAAGGAAAACTGTAATCAGGGTATAGTGTATGAAAAAAATAATATTTTTCAATAAAAGAAAAAAATTAGTTGCCCATACCCTAACTTTGTTTTTGAGCATAGTCCAGTATAAACCCGTATTAAAATAAAATAACAAAAAAGTAGTATCAATTCATGGCCACAGATTTTCCTGCCTAAAGTTACATTTATTTATTGATATAATTTCTGTTTCAGAGTTCAGGAATTAGAATGTGCTTTAGTTTGATAACTTTTTTTAAAAAAAATTGAGATCCAGAGGATGCTATTAAAAACATAATTACTAGGAGTTAAAATTGAAAAGTTACAAGTATATCTTTAGTCTCCCTTGATTTTGTTATTTCACCATATAAAGTGGGTCTTCAGGCCTTCCAGAACCACATAACAAAAATTAAATCTTCAATTGCTTAACCTTGGATTCAGAAAAAAATGGCAAATCCATCTTCCTGGCTTTTCCTACGTTCACAGTACTATCCCTCTCTGGAATGCCTTGGCCCTCCAGCCTGCCTAACAAAGCTGCCTGTGATGGTTTGTACATGCTCACTCAGCCCAGGGAGTGGCACTGTTAGGTGTAACCCTGTTGGAGTAGGTGTGTCACTGTGGGTGTGGGAAGTAAGACCATTGTGGATGCCTGGAAGCCAGTCTTCTGTTAGCAGCCTTCAGATGAAGATGTAGAACTCTCCGCTCCTGCACCAGGCCTGCCTGGATGCTGCCTTGATGATGATGGACTGAACCTCCGAACCTGTAAGCTGCCCCAACTAAATGTTGTCCTTATAAGAGTTGCCTTTGTCATTGTGTCTGTTCACAGCAGTAAAACCCTAACTAAGACACTGCCTAAAAGCTTCACCCATTTTATAAAACTATAATAATAATTGTTGTTCTTGTTTTGAGACATGGCCTCTATGTGCTAGAACATACTATGAAGACCAAGCTGCCTCTTTCTCCCTAGTGCAGGAGAAAGGTACAGGTACCACTCTTATTTCCCAGGTGTCAAAACTTCTGTAGCAACTCCCTTCCCTTTTCATACCCTGTGAATAGATTTGTAGTAACTCTCTTTGTGCTGCTTATTTCCATGTTCATGTCCTTTACTTGTCTCAATCACTAAGAGTATATATACTCCTTGTAGGCAAGGACCAAGTCTATCTTCAACGGTTAACCTTAGTCCTTCTTTTACACGTAGGATGTGCTCAGTTTAATACTGCTCTGCACAGGTAAATGAAGGTCTGTGAATGTGCTCTACCCCAGATTTCAGAGCAGACACTCTCATCTTTCCATGTGTATATTAGATGGTGATCCACTTACAAACATCATTGTATATAGCATTGGTGGGGTTTTTTTGTTTTGTTTGTTTGTTTGCTTTTTCGAGACAGGGTTTCTTTATGTAGCCCTAGCTGTCCTGGAACTCACTCTGTAGACCAGGCTGGCCTTGAACTCAGAAGTCCACCTGCCTCTGCCTCCCAAGTGCTGGGATTAAAGGCATTCACCACCATTGCCCGGCTTGTAAGTTGTGTTTTAACACATAACTACTTTTAAAATTTAAAAACAACTAGAAATGTACATCCTGTCATGCATGCCTTACATGTACATGCCATACACGAATGCATGCATACACACACACCCTGGGGGCTGGTGACATTTAATTTTAAAAACTAAAAAACAAGATCCATTAGCAAGTAAGGGTGCTTGCCACAAAGCCTTAAAAGCTGGACATGTCATAGTGAGACCAGCATGGTGAAATGAGAGAAGTAATTCCTGCAAGTTATCCTTTGGACTCCTATGCATCCACAAACATTGCAATATTTAAATAAGTGAATTTAAAAAGTATTCTTTTAAAATGAAATAAACCTTCTTTATTCGATATAACATTTAAAAAATGTATCTGCTTCTATTTTGAGCAAGGAATCAATGCAAAGCTTACATGTGCATTCCTTGTTGTAAAGAAGCTAAGTGAAGAAACAAAATATGAAACTATAGGGAATAATTAAATGCTTTTGTCTCACTTTGAAGCATAAGAGATCTCAGAAATGCCTGGTGGCTTGACAAGTCCTCTTAAAGCCATAAGCAGAAGTAGTCTTGACTGGTGGTCTGGCACTATTCTTAACCGGATTACTAAGAAAATGTGCAGTACACCTCTGAAAGAAAGTCTCTAAAATTAAGTGCTTTTTTTTATTGAAATGATTCTAACTGAGGGATGATTTGCCCCTCTCCTTTGAGTGTCTAGAGATGTTTCAGATGTCAAAGTAGGAGTATTACTGGCACCTACTAAACATCTTAGCGTGCATAGGGAAACTGGCCTCTCTCAGGGCATTTTATCTGGCCCAGACAGTGCTGCTGGGTTGAGAAAGATGGCTTCTCAATATTTCTGATTTCCTGCATTTCTGTCTCTTAGAGGGACTCATTCACCCAGGAATATGATGTCTGCTTAGTTTGTTCTTTGCTGTCTTCTTGTTAAAGATTTTCTGTAAGTATACATCTAGTAATTCAGTGCTTTTTCTGGTTTGCTTTTCCAACCTATAACCAGGTTACACTGGTATTAATTCATTTTTGCTTTTAAACAAAAAGGTAGGAAACTTTTACTCTGTGCCTTAATGTTGAGGAAAATCACCATTCCTGTTGGCTTCCTTGTCTGACTTTGACTGGTACCCTTGATCCCTACCCTGACTTCTCACTCTGCTTGTCTTTTTCTACACTGACTTACTACCTAGTTGGCTTCTGTCTGTGTGATCTGAGTACATTTTAGTCATTTGCTAACATTTGAGCTTTACAAATAAATTGTTCTTAGTCTGTCAACCGACTGGGTTTGTTGTGGGGACCTCTTGTTCCTTGGGATGAGAGTTCTGGTCAGGTTCAGGTAGGCAAAAAATTTGGCGAGTGATAAACAGAGTTGATACAAAGAAGTGTGGGATCTGAGTGTATTTCTCAAAAATGGCATGAGGCTTTTACAGTCATTGCAAAAGAGAAAGAGAAACCTGGCAGCTCAGTAGTCGGGGTACATCTGAGGCCATCTAAAACACACTGGGTCTAAAACAGCAGCCATCTCCTCTGGACTGGTGCAGCCCCCCCCCCCCCCGGGCCGAAGCGCTCTAGGGGCTAGGAAGAAAGCGACAGGGCGGGGGGGGGGGTGGTGCACCAGCCAGGAGGACAGAGGCTCGAAACTCGAAGAATCTTGAGTCACGAATCTCGAATCTAGAATGTTGACTGCTGCACACTGTCTTACACACACAGACTCGGCTCAAGATCCCACCCATCCTTAGTAAAATGCCCAATGTGCTCATCTTCTGGGCTAGTAGAGACGTGTCTCTTTCTTGCTAATTCCTAGAGTGGTTCAGCTGTAGTATATGACTGAGAATGAGGATATTAGTTAAACTTGCCCTGGAATTGTGGACGACTACTCAGCAAACTACAATACCCTATTCCCTTCATTATTTTTCTAACAATGCCAGGGCCAATTAGTCTGAATGGGTGACATCCTTGGGAAATTCCAGACCGAGAATCAGCTCAGCACCGATTTAGGATTAGTTGTAACATTGTGGGGGCCGGGGAAACCTTGTTCAATTTTGTTTGGCTGTCACGAAATATTTCTTAGGGCACCTTTATGCCTGAATAAAGAAAGCATGTAGGTCTCTCCACACACTTTAGCAGAGACCAATCTGGAACACATCAGAACTAGGAGATGTCAGCAACTGACCACTAGGAGACTGGCTCTCTGTGAGACGTACACCTCAGGTCTATGATCAGATTTTTTAGACCTGATCATGACAGTTGTGTCTGCATGACACAACTGAAGTAGACGAGTGCTGCATGACATTAGTCCCAAGACATGTATTGATTATTCATTGTTTTTTCAAAAATATATGTTGGTTGAAATGTTTAATAGAAGCTCCAGGCATTGTTCTATGTAGCACTCTTGCCATTAATGTGGAAGATACATCTCTTCTTCAGTAATTACAGTCAAAACACACCAGTATTAAAATTCCTGAAAAACAGATGTCACATTTTGTTTCATCTATTTTTTTTATCTTAGCACTAATGATAAAGGGCTTAAAATAAAGGAATCTGCTTTCTGTATCTAAACTCACCTGATTTCATATCAGACAAGATTTCATGAAAGTGAATATAGGACTTTGAAGCATCAGTGTCTAGTTAGATTTCTATCTTTCCTGTGTTTGTTTACTAGAGCAAGCAAAATGAGACAAGACTGAGGGACACCTCTATTTTATCTCCCTCCTCCAGTGAAATAATCTAAGAATTGACAAGAGTTGAAGGAAATTTGAGTGCAACGGACAAATGTATTAGAGTCACGTGTTCTGTAGAGCAGTCACTAGGGAGATTTCTGCAAAGTATCGTTTGGTTGTGAGAAGAATTTCAGTAAGCCAGATTGCACATGAGCACAGCCTGAGTTTCTTGAAGACCCATGCTTACTAGTCAAGATTCATCCCCTTTTGTGCCTGTTGTCTCCAGCTGTATCCATTACTACCTGAAAACGTTTTCCAAAAGTAATGCAGAAAAACTTCACTAAGAAAGACCCAGCAATCTCAGAAGTATTTTCCATGAACTGCAAACTTCCATTTGGCTGTATCAATTATAGGCAGCTCTGCAGAATGACTTAGATCAATAAATACATCATTCAAAGTGAGATTACATTGTGATTCATAAAAGTGGCACAGAAGAGATACAAGTCAGCTCTCTATTCTTCAAGTATCAACAATAAGAATAAATTTTATTTATGATTCAGTGTATATGCACGCATTCATAATTGTATTCCCTCAGAGACTAGTAGAGGGTATTGAATACCCTGGACCTAAAAATGCAGGCAGTTGTGAGTCACTGGATTGGGGTGCTAGCAATGGAACTTCAGCCCTCAGAAAGCAACAAATTAGCCCCCGAATTAGACTTCAAAAAACAAACAAAAAACCCTAGTGTGCTATTTTTTGTGTCCTTGATCAGTCTGATGGTGTTTTGTTTTGTGTTTTTGTTTTTGTTAGTAATGTACTCACACGTCTCCTGATGCAGAAATGGAGTATGGAGTATAGGAACGTGCCTGCTCTCTGCAGTGCTACAGAATCTTCCCATGCCTAATGGGGGCAGGAGGAACTCTAGAGTTTTTACCTAGACAGCCTTTTTGAGATGTGATGCCCCCTTTTCTTTTTCTAAACCTGTAAAGTTGTTGATGGCAGGGGTGAGTAACTAGTTTTCCATCCTTTGGTAGCTGTTTCCAAGAATAAGGACTGCTGTCATACAAAAGATAGCTCTGAACTCTAGTCTTTGGCTTTCTCAGCACATGCTAGGTTTTTTATTTCATCAATTTATTGACATTTATTTTTGTTTTGAGGCAAGTTCTCATGTAGTCAGGTTAAACCTCCACATTCTAGAAATATAACTGAAGATGGCCTTGAATGTAAGTCTCCTCTCTTCATCTGTAGAATGTATGGATTGTGAATTTGTACCACCACACTAGGTTTATGTGTTGCTGGCTATCAAACCTGGGTCATTTTTGCATGCTGGCTAAGCACTCTACTAAGTGAGCAGATTCCTAGCCAGAAGCTCATATCCTTAAAGGAGTACTTACATCATTAACAATTTGAGTCTTATTATTTTGTGCTTACTCTAATTAAAATTAGTTTTTATTTTAAGGGAATATAGTTTTCTTCTTAAATTCAAATCCACTTTTTACATTCTACATTTGACTAGGCCAGTCCAAGAAAATATATTTTAAATAATGTTGAATTCAGCATTAATTTCAAGCATAAATTGTAATGTTTGTCTTACTCATGTTTGTAAATAAGTAAATCTAAATTTTATCTAGAAAAATACATAGTTCATTTATTTTTATAACTTTGCTTGCTCAGTCTTTAATTCTTTTGAGAATACCAATAAACTGCATGTGAGTACAAGAGGTCTAAGAAATCTGAAGCTTTAAGTGAAACTGCTGGAACATGATTCTATAAAGAGAGTTATATGATTTGCAGATAAACATAGTATTGCTGATTTTCAGTAAAGCTGTCATCGATGTAAATACACTTTTAAGATTTTTTACTGTGCCTAGGTTTAACAAGCATTGTCCTTCTAGGGATGTAGATCACTTGATAGAGTGCTTTTCTAGCATGTGCAATGCTGAGTCCAAGCTCCAGCATTGCATAAACCAAGAGTGGTGGTGCACATCTTTAATCATGGCCCTCAGGAGGTGAGAATGAGAGGATCAAAAAGTTCAGCTTTTTAGTGAATTTGAAGCCAGTATGGAATAATCTGAGAATTTTGTCTCAAAAGAAAAAACATTACTTCAGATTAGTTTGCTCAGAATTAATCTGTTGTACCCAGAAAACTTCAAGCAATATTTTAAAAGTTTCTCTCTCTCTCTTTTTTTTTTTTTTGTTGTTGTTGTTTGTTTGTTTTGTTTTTCGAGACAGGGTTTCTCTGTGTAGCCTGACTGGCCTGGAACTCACTCTCTAGATCAGGCTGCCTCAAACTCAGAAATCCACCTGCCTCTGCCTCTCAAGTGCTGGGATTAAAGGCGTGCGCCACCACTGCCTGGCTAAAAGTTTTTCTTTCTAAACATCTCTAGTCTACAAGTTTTCTTGTAGTTAACCACATGAAATGTTGATGTACAATATAATACACAAAGTAAATTATTAATGAATTTTCCTAATGAATTTTTGTATGCTGAATGTTTTAACAATGACCTTCTCCTTAAACAACCACAAAGAAGAGCATAACACTCATTTAGCAGACACCACTGTTAAGAGCATTTAACAATGAGACTGAGACACAGCAAAGCTGCTCTCTGGTGTACTACTAAACAAAGCTTCATTAGTATGAAAGACAGCAGAACCTAAACTTCAGAATGTCTCAAGAATTGGGCGCAAATATATCATCTTGAAAATAAGAAAGAAATAGCAAATGTGGTGTATATTCTACCGTAAGCTTTACTGAGAACAGGCCACAGAAATACTCTAAAGGTTTTAAGCCAGGAAGGCTTTAAAATGAAAAAGGAAAAAGAGTCAGTGGCACTGAGTTACTGTTCCCTGGGTATTGAAAGATACAGTGGAACAAAGTAGGCTTTCTTCCATACTTTCCCCTCTTCCTTGGGCAAAGAAAGAGTTTTCTGTACTTAGTGAATCATGTGACTTTATTGAGCAGCATCTTGAAATTACTTAAGTCATCTGCTTGCTCCCATCGGAAATAGCAGGACTGGGGGAGAGAAACAAGTTTGGAAGGAGGCCTAGAGAACAAACTCACTCAAATCCCCATTATAGGTTTTATTAGTACCTTTTCTTTAGGATATCTTGAGTTTGTGTTCAGTTGAGCCATTTTATAAAAGATGTTTTCCCCCTTTAAGGAAATAAAGAATGCATAAGAATTTTGGTTACATTTTCATTATAGCCTGAGTTATTTGAACTTATGAGTGATATGCTGGCTTTCTTAATGTTCAGTTTAGAGTGGATCATTGATGCATTATATTTAAACAAAATCATCTCTTTCTATTATTATGACAAGCCATGTGCTCCAAGGGCTAATTGTAGAAGTACTAAAATGGGAGACTTGAGCTCAGAATAATGTTCTTTATTTATCCATCTGCCCCTAGCTTCTTTCAGGGTGTTCCCATAGCAGTGTTATTTCTAAAGAGCAAATGGGGAAAGAATCCGAAGGCGGGTAACTTCATTTATCTTCTCATTTCTAAAGCATATGATAGCTTGAGTAGATAGTTAAGAAGCTAAAACAAATTCATGAGTGTTTGACATAGCTATCTCTAATTCACTCAAGTTAAGTAAAAAGCAAAGAAATGTGGCAAATTACTGAGTATTATGTAAAGATTTGATCAAAATTGTTCTTTTTTTCCTTGACCTCACTTTTTATCCTCAGAATGCAATCTCTATTGTTAAAGTTATTTATCTGATGAGATATACTCTACATGCAACCTGACACAAAAACAAAGTTCTGACAGGTCAATATTATAAATATCTAATTATTTTCTTACAATAAAATAAATTATTTAAAACTTTAAAAGTTGCAGATTTAACTCTTAAGTAATTCTTGCTAAGTGAAAGAATATCAGCAGTAGATATTTCAAAATACAGTGCATATAAAGAGACACATTATATGTTTACTGTGTCCATGTAATTTTATAATCTAGGTTATCAAACTGATAAAATTCAAGTTGAACAATTTCTTTTTCATATGAGTGTCTTAGTCCTTTATGGGAAGAAAAATAAAACAAAGCCCTGCCAATAGAGCACAAGGGATAGAGTTTCCTTCTCTCGCTGCTCTCTTTGCATCTCTCATCTTTGCTAGAGCATCACTCCACTAACTCTTCCTGTCAGTATTGGTGGCGACAGCCAGTCTGACCTACAGAAACCCACACTTCTCAGCCTGGAAGTGCTGGTAATTTATCTTACCGCCCCCAGTTCCTCTATGCGTGAGTAGCAGGCTTTGTTTATCTGAAGCACATAGTACCTCTTACATGTACTTGGGAGCTGTTGTGAGTCCATAAAGTAACTTAGAATAATTTTTCTGAGCACTTCACAAAAAAAGGGGGGGGGAGCATATATTTTTCCATACAAGACTATTATTTCAAAAATCCAAATAGTTTCATGTGTGAATGATATAAATAGGATCAGACTTGTTGGTTAAACAGTATGATGATTCTATAAAAATGAAACATGGGATTGAATGAAACAGGAAGTGCAACTTTGTTACAGAAGCAATACTGACATTGTCTTCCTCAGTGTCTTGTTAGAAGCATTGCATGTGGCGCACTAAGTCAGCAGGGAAGTTACATTGCTTTGCCCAGTTTCCCTGAGCATCATCATCTGAGAGCCTGGGGGGCTTGTATGTTCAAAATAGCAGTGCCAGTTACTTATCAGTTCATATTTTAAGCAATCTTTACAGATCCTGAGTTGATATAGCTGAGAACACCTGAGGGACTGGTACATAGGCAATCTGTTAGAACATTTCTCTGAGAATGTATTTGCCATTGGTTACCTAGTTGGAGTGCTGGGCCCTCCGTCTGGGTTTGGAATGGCTCATTTCATTGTTTGACTGAGAAATCAAGCCTGTTAGTTCATGTACGAAGAAGGTTCCTGCCTGAGCATGCTGTTCTCTTGACAGAGGCTGCTCTTTACTTGTCTGCAACTTGGATAACTTGTTAACCTCTCCAAGGCAAGGGAACTGTGACAAAGTGTCATTTACTTTCAAAAGTAAATAAATCATAGGCTTTGAGTTTCATTTTAATAATAATGTATCCTTACGCGACCATGATATTGAATCATATGTTTTGTGGTGAATGTTCTACCTTCAAAGTAAAACATTTTAAAAAGTACAATTTAGACAGCCTAGTACCCAGGGGAAATTAATTAATTTTCAATAAAAGAACACTGAGCTGTCTTCAGCAAAATAAGCTAAGAAGGAGAGAAATGAAGATATATTTGAAATTTTACCTTATATCTGTATTTTCTTTATCAGATCAGGAAATACTAATACTAATATAGCTATAGCATTTTTATATTTAAGAAGTTACTTTAAATGTTTCAAGAAACTTTGTTGTGAGCAGCTAAACATTTTGTTAAAAGTTTACCCACAAGTTAGAAATTTGTGGAATTATGTTAACCTTACTCTGGGAGTAATTCCTCACAAGGATAGAAATATCTTCAGCTTACTCTTATTAATTGGCTAATACTTAACAATAATCTATATTTGGCAGGGTCTATCTGAGAATCATAAATTGTACTTTTTCATTAAAACAATAGAATTGCTCAATCACTGGTTTTATAAAGAATAAAATAGTCTATAAATATGTTGCAGTTTGGTAATATCTATCAGTTTGCTTAGGACTCTTCAAGTATGTTTTGCAAACATGCTTTGCTGAGCAAAACCTGGATGTTTCACTTTTAGTTTCATGTGTTCTTCTGATTTCCAAAGCTGTTGGTTGCATTAATCCTGAGTCACACAGACTGGGGAGGGGAAAAGCTGCATGGTGACTCAGGCCTTTAATCCCATCTCCTACAAGATTTTGATACTAGTCTAGACTGGACTGGACTACCTATCTCCAAAGAGTAAAATAAGTAAACACACACACACATACATTATACTAACAATACTCATAAATTTGATGAGAGTGAAGTTGTTTTGTTTTTTAGTTTGCTCTTTGAAAAGTTCATACAGTATTTTTTTTTTATCATTTTCCCCAGTTCCCAGCTCTTCGTAGGTCCTCCCCTAAACTCCACTCCCACTCAATTTCTAAGAAGAGTCTTTTAAAAAATAATGGAGTCTGATTTATATATTTATATTGACCAGATACTACTTAAAATGGAGCCTGCCCTAGAATATAGTTGATATAATTTTCCATTTCCCATCAGCTGTCATTTTCAAATATCTTCTTTGCCAAGAGTAGAACTTTGTATCCATTTCTTCTCTTTGTTGAAATTTTGTCTGGCTTGAGTTTGTACAGATCTTGTGCATGCCAGTAGAGTCTCTGTTGTTCCTGTGTGCATGCACCCTGTTGTGTCTAGGAAATGCTGTTTCCTTACAGTCAGCCACCACCTCTGGGTTTTAACACCTGTAGAAGAAACTCCCTCTTCCACATAAATCCCTAAGCCTGGAAGAGAGAGGTGGCAGATATCACACTCCAGATCTAGCAGCTTAGTTTTCAGTTTGGGATTGACTGGGCTCCATAAGCTCCTTTGAATCGTGGCAGGGTTGTGTGCCTCTCTAGGGCTTCTGAGGAGAGTCTTCTTTTCCCTGCCCTCCTAAGAGCCCTGGCTTTGTGTCTAGACTTCCTTCAGAGCTGGCAAAATTAAATCTTTTTTGCCCCTTCTTCACATCTTTATGTACTGACCATTTGTAACTGTTTTAGTGTTATAAAATAGTAAGTCTTTTCATTGAATTCAGCCCGCCCAACAGTTAGGATAAGCCACCTGTGTTATCACAGGTTTGCAGAACTAAGGTAGCATTTCTAGGTTCTGAAAGACATCTTGGTAGGGCCAGGGGGTGTTATTCTTCCTAATATGTATGATAAATTTATATTTAATTGATTAAAAAAAAGACTATCTTCTAGAATGGCTTATTATTTTATATTTTTGCTAGCTATAAGAAAAATTTTGTTTCTTTCTGTCCTTGATGGTATTTAGAGCTCCAGTATGTAAGCAGTGATAACTCATAGCTTCAATTCCAGTGGTTTCTCAAGTACCCATTTACCATTCATATTTCCTTTTTTTTTTTTTTTTTTTTTTGTTTTGGTTTTTTGAGACAGGGTTTCTCTGTGTAGCCCTGGCTGTCCTGGAACTCACTCTGTAGACCAGGCTGGCCTCAAACTCAGAAATCCGCCTGCTTCTGCCTCCCAAGTGCTGGGATTAAAGGCAGGCGCCACCACCGCCCAGCTCCATTCATATTTCCTAATTTTTGAAATATCTTTGTGGCTTTGGCACATTTTCTAATTAAATTGTTCATTCTTCTACTGTTGTTTTGAAAGTTCATCATGTATTTTAAATGTACACCCTTTGTTTAATATTTGTAACTCCAATTCCAGAGGAAATTTCAGGGGACTGGATTCCCTCTTCTAGTGTCCAACGGTACTTACTGCCCACACATGGTAGGTACAGATACAGGCATTGAGGTAAAACACTCATACACACAAGATAGTTAAAAAGTAATTTTTAAAGAAAAAAAATTGAATTTTTTTTCTTTGTCATTACCCATTGAAGTAAATACCATACATAATTATGTCAGTATCCTCTTGCCCTGTGGTTTAACTTTTATTTGTGTTTCTTCAGTTTTATTCAAAATAATACTTTTTCAGAATATGACATACAGTAATACATTAAGTACTTTACTTTAGTAATGTGTATTAGTCAATGAACTTCAAAACCAGATACTCTTGGTTCAGTTCCAAACTAATTTGGTAATGCCAAGTCACCCTGGCAGTACTATCACAAATGTAAATTGTGATGGTGATAGTGTATTCTTCATAGACCTTGATGCTTGTGTAGGGGTGGTATTTAAATCATTTAAAAGACATTGACTCGCCAGAATGCTCCTTTCATATTGTTATGAGCACCTTTGAGATAGTATAAAATACAATTTCTAACTGTAAAAGAACATTTGCTTGGTTGACAGACAGGAGGACTTTCCAGAATACCTAACCCATGACCCAACATTTCCAGTTCTATTGAGAGTGTAACTTGAGCTCTTTCTCCATATGTCCTTTTGTTTAAGATGTTGTGTTAAATTTGAGGAATGTAAGTATAAAATTGTTTCCTGACAGCTGGAAAGTGTTAAGAGACATGGATTCTCTGAGATACTGGTTTTAAATTCAGGTGACATTCTCTCCTGAGGATAATATGTTGTCTGTCTGTTGTATTCTTGTTCACTTACTGGATAAAGTGTGGTATAACTGAAAAAACAGAATGTTAAGGCCTGAAGTTAAGCAATTTAAATATGTACTTATTCTCATGAAATTTTCAATGAGAACATAGAACATTTGATTTTATAAAAATTCGCATAGTTCTGTATTGTTCTTGCAGTATCCTGTCCTGGGTGATAGCATCTAAGAGCTATCAGAAAGCTTGAAATAGCAAAGAAAACTTGCTGCAGTGTCTCAAACAGAAACAGTGCCATGCATTGTGCATTAGTGTCCTGCATGCCTCTCTGCCCTACAGAAGATTTTACTCCTGCCTTTCAGTGCCATTGTATGACATAAAATAAACAAACTCTTACTCTCTGGTCTAACTTATGCCTTTTTTCTCTTATGCATAGTCATTTACCTCAACTCTGTTGTTTTTGCGCATTCTTTTATAAGTATTTTTGTATTTGTTGATGATAATGAAGATGATGATGAAGAAATATACTAAATAGTTTGCTAGGTCTTTTACCATCTGATAAATTTCATGTACTAAAGAACTTGACTCAAAGGGAAGTCTATTTGGTAAGCCAAGCTTGTCTTCCTGCTGGAGGCTTAGGTAATAAAACAAATGAGTCTTTTTTTTTTTAAGTTTTATTGCATTATGACGAGAAAAGTTACATGATTTCAATTTATCTCAATTTTTTAACATTTAAAAATATATTTTAAGTAAATAGAATTAAATCACATTCTTGTTTCCCTTTTGTACCCCCACTCCTCCCAGAGACCCCCCATTCAATACCTACAATATCGGTTTTTGTCATATTCCTTAAAATTTATAAAATATTATAACAATACAAGTCAGTATTATAAAAATTGTTTGATATAAAACAACAATTTAACGGTCTTATGTAGATACTCATCTACAGCAATAGTAAAAATATATTTTTCTCAATATAAATTTTAAATAACTCCAAACATATTAACTGTATACTTCAAAATAATACATCACTACTGGTATTTTCTTAAATGAACATAAATATTTAAAGTCTTTTTGTTTGTTTTGTATTTAGTAGAGTTTAAAATCTTGGCTCTTACTGTGGTACAAGCCCAAAATAAGAACAATTTTTAGACATTGGATCAATAAGGCTATACTTCAATGACCCTCACATCACCAAAGGATTTTTACTCCCATCCTAGCTAAGCTGAGAGTTGATAGTTCTGCTGCACCAAGAAATGAATTGTAGGCTCGATTTTTGGATACGGACTTCCTGCTATGGTCAAAGCTATTTAACTTGAGTTCTAAGCCCACAGAGAACAGGTTACATTCATTTAAGAAATGGTGTAGGTATTAAGATGGTCTATCCATAAAGTCATTCACCAAGTGTTTCAATGAACAATGGTTCTGCTTGGAAGGTGGCACAGAGATTGGGTGAGGGTAAAAATTTGGTTCATTAGCTGTGATAATTTGGAAAAACATTCATCTAAAGAAAAAGTAACTTATAAAGTCCTCTTCTTCAAACTTGATACAAGAGTTACAAATGTCAGACAAAGCATTCAGTCTCATTCTTTGTTGTTCTCTTACAAGCAACCTCCCTAGTTAATGATCTATGTTTTGTTTGGGTGTATAACTACTTTTGAAATATATAAGCTGTTCTGAAAACCATAGTATAGTGTAAAAACATGAAATAAATAATACTAATAGAGAGGCTGAGATAGGAGAAGCAAGATTTCAAGACCCTTATGTTGTATACAGCAAGACACTGTCACAAACAAGCTGAAAGTGTATATAGATAGTACAGTGTTGGACCTATTTCTCCAATTACCAAATTAGAGAGACCATTGGATGACAATCAGCAAATTTCTAATTCCTCATATTTTTGGATTTCAATCGTTTAGGATATGTTGGTAATACTAATTTTCATATTAATATATTAAGAAAAAGTAATTGTCACTTCCTAGTTACTTCTTTTTTATTATTCATTAATGTGCTTATTAGTTCACTTTATATCTTGACCACAGCCCCCCTCCCTCCTCTTTCCAGTCCTGCCCCCTCGCTTCCATCATCAGGACTATCAGGGAAGGGTGTCCTTTCCCACTGAGACCAGACAAAGCAGCCCAGCTAGGGGAAAGAGATCCAAAGACAGGCACCAGAATCAGAGGCAGCTCCCGCTCCAATTGTTAGGGGACCCACATGAATACCAAGCTTCACATCTGCTACATATTTGTAGGGAGGCCTAGGTCCAGTCCATGCATGCTGTTTGGTTGGTGGTTCAGTCTCTGTGAGCCCCTGTAGGCCCAGGTTATTTGGCTCTGTACTCAGCTATTAAAAACAAGGACATCATGAAATTTGCAGGCAAATGGATGGAACTAGAAAATGCCATTCCTCAGTGAGGTAACCCAACCCAGAAAGACATGCAGGTATGTACTCACTTGTAAGTGGATATTAGCCACAAAGAACAGGATAACCATGCTATAATCCACAGACCCAAAGAAGCTAAGTAACAAGGAGGAGTTAAAAGAGGATGCTTGACTCTCACTCAGAAGAGGAAATAAAATAGACATTGAGAGTGGATTGAGAGTGGGAGGGAGTTGGGGATGAGAGGGCTGGGAAAAAGAAGGGAAATGGAGGGGGTCAGGGGTTATCTCTGGAACAAGCCAGAGACTTGAGATGGGGGGTGACCCTAGCTGGGACTTGTAGCAGCTGAGGATATGGAGCCTGAAGTGGCCACCATCTGTAGCCAGGCAGGACTCCCAGTGGAGGGAGGTGGATACTACCCACCCACAAAACCTTCAACCCAAAATTTCCCCTCCCTACAAGATGCACAGAGATAAAGATGGAGCAGAGATTGAGGGAATGGCCAACCAATGACTGACCCGACTTGAGATCCACACCATGGGAAAGAGCCAACCCCTGATACTCTTAATGATACTCTGCTATGTTTGCAGACAGGAACCTAGCATAACTGTCATCTGAAAGGCTTCATCCAGCAGCTGATAGATACAGATGCAAAGAAAGACCCACAGCCAAACATTAGGTGGCACTCAGGTAGTCTTAGGGGAAGGACTGAGGGAGCCAGAGGGGTCAAGGACACTGTATCTAGTTACTTCTATCAAACAACATTAAGATATACCTGTTGTTTCATAGTTCACTGTGCTGGTCTCCCACTCTCAGATTTGCGCTTTCCTTTTTTATATATGCATCTTTATAAAAGATCAGGGATGGTTGGGGTGACCTTATAGATAATGCAGTCTTGTATCTGTATATTGTATCTCTCAGCATCCCATTCTTCACAATCCCCTGCCAAGACCCTGAGTAATTCTTTTCCTTCAATACACTTACAAAAATAATTCATGCCTTCCATTTTTAAGTTTACTGTCCCCAGAAAATGTTGAAATGCATACATTAGTCAAAATTAACATTAAGATGCATATGTTTTATTATGAACAATAAAAGCAGCAAGCAAGCTTAATTTTTATAGTTTATTATTCTAATTTCCTTATGACTAGCTTGCCAGTAGTCCTAAAGAATCATAAAAGTTCATACATGAATAAAATGTATATATAATTTTCAGCCTATTCTCTAGTCCCTTGACATTCATCTAGGAACCTCAGGGTTCCTATCTTATCTGTCTTCATTTGTAAACTTTTTGTGGTATGGGTGGTCAGGAGAGAAAAATGTACTGTTAAGGAGCAACTTTATTAGCAAGGAGGAAAATTCTCAGAAAGTAAGCTTGAGCAGAATAAAGTGGAAACTTCTTGTTTCTTTGGAAAGTCAGTTATATCAAAGGATGTTTTTCTCAAGCAGACATGTGAAGGAACATTTTGCTGAAGCAGACATAGATGAAGTAATGTTTTGCTAAAGCAAATACATGAATGGATCCATGATGTTAGCAGTATAAATATAACCCAAGAGACGGTGAATGATGCTGGATGGTATTGATATGCCTGGCCATCATTTAATGGTCATTGTTTGTCATGATGTCATAGAAAGAAACACCAAAAATCTATAGGTGGTGTTTTGGTAGCTTCTGGCCACTTCCATGAAGTCAGGCTAAGTGGCAGAGTAATATCAGCTGATACAAAGTCATGTAGAGTTTTGCCACGACAAACTCACGTAATGAGACAAGACCCATGGGCGGGCACATGATGTTTGGAGGGAGTATAAATAACACCCAACAGACAGTGCTGGTAGGCTTATATAACTAGCTCTGCAGTGCTTCTTTGCTCTTGTGTCTTTGAATTCACTGATCTTCACTTCATTGAGAGGCACGGCAGAAAATTCTCCTGGTGTCCCTGCTTTCCTGGTCCTTCCTGCTGACTCTTGCTGATTCTTAGGAGGCCTGACTGTTTCTGCTAGGTCATGCCACGCTGCTCATACATATCCTGACAATGCAGATTAAATTTGCTCCAAAGAACTATTTCTAAATAGGTCCACTTCCCTCATGTCCTAATAACCCTTCTTTTTCTACTACTTCAGTGGGTTGTAGGCTAGAAGGGAAGTTAAAACATTTAAGAAACCTTTAAGATTTTAAAAATCAAAGCCTACAGTAGAAGGAGAAAGAAGTGTAGGAAAGAAATGTCTGGGAATATAAGCAACGCCTGACAGTGCATCCTGCTGCCCGGCATCCTTCAACATCAGTTGCTTCAAAGCCTAACCAAGGTGTTTACAATTTAGTGCAAGTCGTTAGTAGCTTAATTTTCTCAAATGAAAACTCATAATTTTTTCTAGTCCTATATTACTGTGTCTTTTAGTGGATGGGTTTGGAATTATTCAATCATAGAAGGAAAATTCTGGACTAAAGGAGAAAACAGGAGGTAGATGTGCTCTCAAGAATGTATTGCTGTCTGGGTTATTACCTCGTCTCTGCATTCTTAGCTACTATTATCCAAACTGTGTTTTCCAGTGTCCTGCCCAGTTTTCCTCTTCCCCTTTTTGATTAATAGTTTTCCTGTTTATTTCATCATCTGCTTGCATTAGCCATTCCAATTTCCTACTATTCTAGTTCTGTGCTTTTGAGGATTTGTTGTTTACAAAAAAACCTCAGATCTCAAAAAATAATAATAATAATAATAATACCCCCTAGAAGATAGTGGTAGCAAAATGAGCACCAAGGAGAAAAACATTGACTTAGCTTAGGAGTTACTAAACTTGATATTGATTTATATTTCTAATGTAAATGGTAAGTCAGCAAGAAGTCAAAGTTACAAGTGGCAGTTTTAGTCCCCAAACTAAAGTCTGTATACATAAGTAGTTCTAAGATAGCCACATTATGCTAGGCAGGAAGATTGTCACCCAGACAGCCATCCCCTAGAGCGCCACGGCCCCTGCATGTGACTGCCTGCTTCGTGCACACCCTATCCTCCCCAGTGTGCTCGACTATTGCAACCTCGGGTCCAGGATCTCTGAACAGGGTCACAAGGGCTTGAAGAAAGGACAGATACCAAAAAGCCAGTAAGCAGCACCCTCTATGGCCTCTGCATCGACTCCTCCCTCCAGGGTCCTGCCCTCTTTGACTTCTTCCTAAGTCACTGATGATCAACAGTGGTGTAGAAACCAGATAAACCCTTTTTTAAACATAAAATAAAAAAAAAAAAAAAAGGAAAAAGAAAAACCAAAACCTTAATACAGTGAGCTGGCAGAAAGTGTTTGAGTTGTGGGTGAGCACATGTGAGCTGTTTAGCCCTACTCTACTCTAGAACCTCTACACTAAGACAAAGGTGATTCTTCTTTGGCTATTCTTGTGAATCATCACATTCTTAAAAGTAGTACATTGTAATATACTCCAGTGGGTGTATGTACTGGCTGGTTTTGTGTGCCAACTTGACATAGGCTGGAGTTATCACAGAGAAGGGAGCTTCAGTTGGGGAAGTGCCTCCATGAGAACCAGCTGTGGGGCATTTCCTCAATTAGTGATCAAGAGAGTAAGCACCCCTTGTGGGTTGTGCCATCCCTGGGCTGGAAGTCTTGGGTTCTATAAGAGAGCAGGCTGAGCAAGCCAGGAGAAGCAAGCCAGTAAGGAACATCCCTCCATGGCCTCTGCGTCAGCTCCTGCTTCCTGACCTGCTTGAGTTCCAGTCCTGACTTCCTTTGGTGATCAACAGCCATGTGGAAGTGTAAGCTAAATAAACCCTTTCCTACCCAACTTGCTTCTTGGTCATGTTTGTGCAGGAATAGAAACCCTGACTAAGACAGTGTAAAAGTAGTCTGATGTGCCGCACATGACCCTTGAGTATTTACTGCCTCCCACACCTCATCTTAGGTAATACAAGGCAATTCAAGTCCATTTCAGAATTACTGAGGAAGAAGAAGGTAGCATGTTCACAACTGGAATAATCCCTGGGACTTAGTAAACTTGAGTGACACCATATTGGCTGTGCCTAAGATAGTAAAATCTGAAGTCCTGTGTAAGCCTGCAAGGAATAAAAAAAATGGAAGTCCAGGAGCAGCGCATTGTATTGGATCCTCATCTAAGAATCCCATTTCCATGTCTGCTCCTGAAGATTTTAAACTTTCTGTTATATCCTTGTTGTCAGATGTAGTAGTAAGTCTTACAGAAAGTATTAAATACATTTGTTCTATGATCTTGCTTCTGTGTAAATATGATAAAAGCTAGCAACTCCTAGAAGAAAATGAGATCTACTTCATTGAGATGCACATTGGTCTTTATATGACAAAGAAAATCTAGAGGTGTTATGGAAAGCTACCAAATTTGCCTTGAAAAATAAACCTCACATTTCTCTATCCTTACACTGTTATCTCTTCTGGACAGATAAATCAAGCACCAAACTCATGTTAAATTTGTTTTTTTATTCATTTTTTCTTTTTTGTGTATTATATGTTCATGTACGTTCACACATGCATGTACATGTGTAGGCTAGAGATTGTCAGGAGTCTTCCTCTATTTTCTTGTTGCATATAAGTATGTGTTTACTTATTTATTTGTGTGTATGTATGTATTTGCGCGCAAGCAAACATATGTGCTTACACATGCCATGATAGGCCTATTAGAGTTGGTTATCTTCTTACACAATGCATGTTTCAGCTATTGAATTCTGATTATCAAACCTGGCAGCAACTGCCTTTATTCACATAGCCGTCTTGCTAGCCTCCTCCCCATTTGCCCTTCTTTTAAAAAGAAAAACAATTTTTATTTTATTTTCAAATTTTCCCATCTTATTTTTGAGATAGTCTCTCACTGAACCTGAAGTTCTCCCAGTATCTCAGAGCACAGATTTATTGAATAAATTAACAGCCGTAAAGTCTACCGAGATAGTAAAAGTATATTCTTTAGCAAATATTACAAAACTGGACATATGAGAATTTGTTGGGCGCATTAAAATCAATTGTGTACAATATTGAAAAAGAGAAATCTCTCTTACTTAAATTATTGCAATAAAATCATTTGATACAAGGCCTGACTTGTTAACAGACTTTTAAGGTTACAGTGCTGTTGATGACTTCAGAGACAGTGCACATTGTGTCTAACTGAAACTTTGTTGATTACTGATCCTCTATGTTCTTCTTCCCTAGCCACTGGTAACTCTTCACTCTATAATTCTTTTAAAGTTACAGTTTGCCTTAACTCACATAAGTGAAATATTTTACTGTTTGTCCTTGTATCCTCTTATACATAATTGGGAATATTTAAATGAATAAAATAATATTTGAGTGCAAATTTTTAGGTATTTATATCATTGTGGCTACCCTCTTTTTTTTCATAACCTGGATCCCTGTGACTAGAGGGAAGACTTCCTTGAGATGGATTTTTAAGCAAAATCTGAAGTATAAATAAACTGTTAGTGAAGAGCAAAATATGGTAAAGAAGACTATTCAGAGGGCTGCAGCATTTGAAAAGACAAAAGGAAATCACTGAACGTCTGCATTCAGATACTATTTAAACATTTTAAGTAGTCTAATGGACAGTACTGTAACTCATCCTTAGCAGGTGGGGCACAGGCGCACGAATTGACAGCAGACGGCCATGAGGAAAGAGTCTGGAATAAAGTGTGTGAAGATAGTAAAGCTTCGGTGTGTGGAGGTCTGTGTAAAAATAAGATGCACACTTTCTGAGTGGTTTGATGGAAATGACAGGTTCCTGGAAGGGAGAAATGGAAAAAGAATGATCCCCTCCCCAGGTGGAGGGCTAGAAATGGCACAGATTTAGAGAGAAATTGTGAACTGTGTGTAATGAAACTTGGTGCAATATCAGATAGGCAATTTGACACATGGGTCTACAGTTTCCAAGGAGAAATTACATTGGGTGAATAGAAAATATAGAGAAAGCTGTCGTTTAATTAGTTCTTTAGCTATTAGTGTAAGAGCTGATTGAGCAGTAGCTAAGACAAGATGTGAGATCAACGGCAGACCAAGGCTTCTAGTGAATTATAGGTACCAATAGTGAACAATACGGAGAGCTGCCACAGCTGAGGGAGCTGAGTACAGCACCTTTCTAGTAGTTGGTGGGTCTACAAAGGAATGCTCTTAATAGAAGTTGTTGACCTTCTGTAAGGGTGAATAAATATTTAAAGCTGTAGATTTATCTCTGAAGACTATTTTTTAGTGTCTTACTAAAAATATAAAAACCCTTGCTATTTCTGAAAGAAACCATCTTTATTTATGCCAACTAACAGAGTAGGTGGCCACTGGACTGACATCAAGAAGAAAGACTGAATAGTGAAAAACAAATCCATTCACATGTTTCAAATCAGTGAAGTTGAACTGTCTGTTGAACTTTTTATATCTATGATCCTATTAATTTTATTGTTCAGAGCAGTGACCCACATGATAGATGTTTTTAAGTGACTTGTTAAGAGAATGTTAGGTTTGTAACAGTTGCATTTTCAAAGCTCTCACACCTTTTTTTAAGATTTAAAGTATTTGGTTAAAGTTCACATACACACACACACAAGAAAAAAAACTATCTCCATACTCATAAAATGTTCAAATGTCACTCCACAGAACGGCCCTGGCATGTAGCAGTTGCCCCTTCAGGTAATACCTGTCTTCCCTTCTCACTCTACTCTCTCTCCTGTCCTCCCTAAATAATTTATTTATTTAACTTTAAAGAATCAGAGAATTACTTTCCCTTCCTTATTGAAACTTAGAATAAAAGCAAGATGGTTACTAAAGATACCCACATGGCACCCGCATGCCATATTGAGTATTTAGCTTGGACACCATTCCCTCTGGCTCCAATAAAAGCAGGGAACATCTCTGATAAAGGGGAGGTAGCTCTCTGTTGCTGGAAAAGAAAGATTCATTTTACTTCTCAGTACATTTTTATGCAGTAATATGAATACTTCATTTTCATGAACAGGATGTGTGTCTATGTGTATATTGTAAAAGTCCGTTGTCGTTGTTTCTTCATACACCAGTTTTTATTTGTGTGTGTGTGTGTGTGTGTGTGTGTGTGTGTGTGTGTGTGTGTAAAACATATATAACCAAAGGCTTTAAACATAGACTCCTCTTAGCCAGCACAGCCATTTGACAGAAACAGCCCATAGGTTTGCAATAGGTAATCCACTGCCAGAAGCTTCCGGTTCTGTATTCCACTAATTAGGAGTGTTGCCTTTGCTATTAAGTACATATTTAGAAAGGGTGAAATGTGTACAGATAGCTTACATTTCTAATGTTTTACATTTCTTATAAAACACAGAGAAAGACACTAATATAATCTACAAACGACCCCCACCATCACCACGTTTTGGGTGAGGGAGAGTATTTTTTGTTTGTTGGTTTGGTTTTGGTGTTTGAGGGGTTGGGCTTTTTTGGAAGTTTTTTGTTTGTTTGTTTGTTTGTTTTTGTTTTTTTGGTTGGGTTGGGTTGGGGAGGAGTCTTGTTTATAAAAAGCATTATTTCTGGATATCTTTGCTTTTTAAACTTCTTAATGATGCTTTGTGACCTTTACATGATGCACCCCAGTCCCAGTCATCTCCCTCTTTCTTTGTATCCACCCTTGCAACCTCTTCCCTACCTCAAATTTAAACAAAAAAATCTCATCTTGAAAGCTGTAGTGTGTCACAGTGTGTCTCACTGTATACCCTTCTTGCACACCTCTTTACTTGCAAATGTTCATTGCAATTAGTCCTTGTTCTGTTTTGAGGCCTCTGGCTTCTGCTGTACTGTCAATACTGGATCTCCACCAGGACTTCTCTTGAATATCCTGTTGTTGCCCTGTGTCATGGAGATCCTGCAGCTTTGAATCTGCAGGACTGGCCTCTTCATGTGCTCCAGCAGTTCATAAATGGGGTAGATGTTGGGGTGGTCCATCTCAAAACCCTGGGTCTGTGCTGGGTTGGTCTGCCAGCTCTCCCAAACTGTCACCACCAGGGGGAGCTCCCCAGCACTGTCCCTACTCCCAGCTCACCCAATGCCACAGCAATGAAGGGATGGGGCCAACTCATCCTCAACCATGCCACCAGGGGGAGCTCTACCGTGCTGTCCAGATAAGGTGCAGGCCCCAGTCTCCTGAGTGCTGCAGCTGGTGACAGGTAGAGCCAGCTCTCCTGTTGTCATGACTTGGGGGCCAGCTCTCCTACCTGCTGCAAGTGGTGAGGGGTGAAGGAGTTCTTACCACCACCACTACCCATTTTTATGAAGATCTTATATTTTAACTTACACCTAGTCTAAGGTAATAGCAGTAAGAAATGCTAAGATACAGTTTTGAAATCAAGGATTTGAGGGCACAGAATCAAAGTGTATTCAATTTCTTGTTCATATTCTTCTGACTTGACATTTAACCTCTTCAGGCTTTTCCTATAAACTACTTCTGAGTGTTACAAAGAAAATTGTATAAACACCACAGGAGAGAATATAATACAGTTGGAATATGCAGTGAAGGCCTGGTGGCATTATTGTAATTATTGCTTCATGCTTGATCTACTCCACTCCTTAATCAAGTATGGAGGAAAGGCACTTTCCTTTGAGTTGAAGATCTCACTCAACTTGTGTAGAGATTCTCTTTTCCTTTGGTGTTGAGCCTTCGCTCATTTATATTGTGATGCAGTAGTTAAATATGGACTCTAGAGCAACGTCCTGGCTTCACCACTTAGAATATTACTTTAGGCAAGTTAAGTACTTTGTAAGTTAGGGGTAATAACCATGCCCCATTCTTGGGGCTATTAGCTGGACTAAGTAGTTATTCTTCATGAAACGTTTAGAATAGTATCAGGAATCTAGAGATTTCCATACACAGATACTATTTTTGCTCTCCGTCATCATAACCCAACGTAGCCTCTTCCCTCTTAACCATAGTGTATGAATATAATAGATTATGGAGTTGGGGTGTGGCTCTCCTAAACACAGAGATGGAGCCATTTGCTCTGATCTGTGCTCCACCTGGGAACTGAGGTATAGGAAAATGGAGAAACTTGGGTTTGTGATCAGTTTAGGCAACACCCTTTTTATGTTTACTTCCATGTTATGCACAATATGTTAATATGAAGATTTCTTTAAAAGAACTCAAATTATTTATGCTAATGTAATAAAAGTTTTGTGTGAACATTAAAAACTTAAATTATTTTTAAAAAGTAATTCCTAAAATTTAGTTAGATCAAAATTTGATTGCTGGAGAGATATAGCTTTAGCCAATAAAGTGCTTACCACAATTACATGAGACATGAATTTGATGCCAAGAATCAATAAAAAAATGCCAAACATGGTGGTATTTGCTTTTGATCTCAACACTAGGGAGACAGAGACAGTAGGAACTCTTGGCTCAATGGCCAGCCAATATAGCTGAATTTGAAAACTCCAAGCCATCAAGAAACTCTGCCTCAGAAAGCAATGTGGGTGGCTGTAGAGAAGGACAACACTCACTACTGATGTCCAGCCATGTGTGCTTATGGACCCAGAAATAAAGAAATCCTGTAGGAACACTGGGATTTCAAATGCATGCAATCTCATCCAGCTTTTAAAATTGGAACAAACATGTTACTAAAGTAAGTGTTCTCCAGTGTATGTGGAGGGGTGTGTGTGTGCTTAGAACATGAACAAATAACTCTTCTGTAACTTGTGTTACAGAAATGTGACCAGTGTGTAGAAGAGATTCAGGAAATGAATTTCTTGTCTACATCAATGTTTTGGAAAAAAGAGCTGGAATCTATCCAGAGTACAGCTCATGGAATATAGACAGTATTGCTCCAGCAGAGACTCCTCAGGAGGATTGTCCTGTCTTCAGAGAGCTGTAAGAAACCAGGGGTGGAGGCTTGGGGTAGAGAACTAAGCTGAGAACAGGTGTTCCTGCTCACTACCACCATCCACTTCTCCCATTAGCAGCTTATAGGTGTATTGATTTGGAATGTCGTAAAACATAAATATACCAGGAACTTTCCTGCTTCTTTCTGCCTTCTGGGAATACTTTTTACAAGTGAATTTTATAGGAACACTTGAAAGATTAGTTGCATTGCTTTTCTTCCTTCTGTGGCTTTTGAAAAAGCAGATTTCCATGGTATAATGGGGAGAATTAAGATATTTGTAGGTAAATGGCTGCTTGGCTTTATAAAAAGACCTGCCTTTAGATGTAGGTGAAGACATGTCAGACTAGTAAAGGAAGGTTGGAGGCTGAGCTGTTCTTGTTCGCTTTTCACCCTTAAGGGCTGCATTGCTCTGAGCTGCATTCCTTCTGAACACCTGCTCTCGCATGCATCAAGTCTTTTCTTGCACAGTACTATAGGGTTTTGCAGACCTGAGCAAGCCCAGCATTAGAAACTATCTGATTGATTGATTGATTGATTGATTGGTTGGTTGGTTGATTTTAATACAAATACATGCTTACATGTTGGCATACTGAAATATTTTTTTAAGAATTGTTTTTCAAAGAACATTGTAACCTTAGCTCCTGCTGCTGTCCCTGACACATTGTAGACACTCATCTGGTGTCAGTGGGGTTAATCTGCTTTGAGAACAACAAAGCTATTGGCCAAAGTGTTGGATTACAAATTGAATTTAAGTGCTGGTTAGAAGGAAGCCTCACTAGCACTTGGAAATGAAGTGGCTAGTAAGGGTTCAGGCTCTGATTAATAAGCATTGTTGTCTTTGCAGAATTATGAGTCCATTTAAAGAAAGGTTTGTTTGTCTTTATCTCCTTCACAGTGGAGAGGCATTGTCAGAAGGGAGTGTCTGGTAATGAGTTAAGACCCTTTGCCCTGAAACTGTGTTAGTCTCCTTGTTTCAAGTTATGCTTCATTCCTGTATTTCTTACATACTGCATCCTGAACCAAAAATCAAACTTCTCACATGATTAAAAATCCTTCACAATTTTCTCTGAACTGTGAGATTACCTAACGTGCAATGTCATGCCTATGGATTTTTCCCCACTTGCTTGCATAGCTTCATGTTCCTGAGTGTCCTCTGGTGGTGTTTCTTTCCCATATGTATTCATCATTTGTCATAGATAGAAAGAAAACTAGGTGAAATCACTATTGTTGGCTGTCTTGGCCTTCCTGAAGCTGAGTAAAGCAGTGCCTTGGGAGTGGTCTGTCCCTGCGCTAACTCTTGTCGTATGGAATGCCTCACTGAATGGCCTGCATGCTGCTGTGCACGTCCTTAGCAACACCTCACCTTCTCAACATGGTGAACTTCACTTTATGATTTAAGGCCTAACTTCTTGGCATTAGAAAATATTTGTGGATATTTTAAATCTGATTGACTATTTTGTTTGTTTGTTTGTTTGTTTCCAGACTACTTTAAATAAATAAATCTTAACTTAGAAGTTCTTTTTATTTTTGGACCCAGTTGTAATAATAGTTTTAATATTAATTACCTACTATACCAACAATGGTTTTTGAGGGAGGGAAGGTGGAGAAAGTTGGGGAGATGCAAGACTGCAAGCAGGAAAGCATCCAGCAAGTCTTTTAGCTCCAGGAGGCTTTATTGGCTTGCTCAACCAAGTGAATATTTATTAAGTGGCTCATGAATGCCATGGTTGAACAGATGAGTGAATGTGGTTTCTGCCATTCCTTTCAGTCTGCAGTCTGTTGGGAAAGACCATAATTAAACACACAGATATTTTGAAAAAGACCAACTAGCTATGATGTTGGTAGAGACTTGGTAGTAGTGTTAACCACATGTACTACTATGCTAGAATTAGGGGAAAAGAGAAGTGGGTAGGATAAAGCTAAGGTTTCTTTGAAACAAACCAAACCTGTTACATGTTACCCTGTTCTAGAGGTTTTCTCCATGAATGGTGGGTGCCTCTTTGCTCTTTTTTTGATTGAAGGGTGGAGGCCTGCTTGTTCTTCTGTCCTAGAGGAATGCACACCCTGTTCTCACATGCCTCTTTTAACATTCAGTGAACCAAGCCAGTGAGTGGGTCCTCATTCTATTCCTTCTTTGGTTTGGTTTGGTTTGGTTTGGTTTGGTTTGGTTTGGTTT
>JADRCD010221575.1:8363-19305 GCA_019843815.1 Montemys delectorum | reverse complement strand
CTCTGTGTTCAAAAGGGCTGGCTCCCCGTGGGGAATTACACCAATGATACCACACAGGGAAAAGAAATGTGTCTTACCTTTCCAGGAGTGTGGAGTGATATTGGATTCCCCACCCAAGCCACGCCTGTACCACCCTACCAGGGGAAGAAGAGCAGATGGGTCTAACATCTGCCTCTGCTGTTGGTTATGGGCCCCTGGCATGACCATCCACGGGGCAGTCTGTGGAGACTGAGTGGCAGTGAGAGTCTCAGTAAGCTGGTGTGAATCACTGAGCTTTATGGCTCACCCAGACTGCAAAACCATGTAGACAGTGCCTCTATCTCCAGGCTTCTCTGAGCCTCTACAGTGACACAGCGATGCCTTTAGCTACAACACTCCATAGACAATACAACCTAAAACACTGCAAGGTGTCCATTTTAGAACCTGGGAAACTATGGAAAGACTGATATATTTGGCCAAGGTGCTGATGCTTCCCCATCAATAGCGTCATGCTGACGGCTGGCTCCCTCCAGCTATGCATCCCAGAGGCCCCCATAGCAAAGGCCAGGAGCTAAGGATCTGAGGACCGCTGAAGACAGAAAGTCAGAGAGTTTGCAGAATTGCTTGACAATCCACTATCCGTGCTCGCGTTCATTCATTTGACTGCCTGGAGCCTTCTACAGCCACCTATCTCTAAATCTAGAGCAGCTTGATGAGGCCTCACTGTCCTGTCTGAGGTAACTGAAGAATGAACTGTTCCTTTTTAGATGGCCCTGGACCAAACATAAGCGCCTTGCAATTTGTACCAGCCAGGTCCTCGGGCTGGGTTTGATGGATGCCGGTGGGTAGGTGATGCCTTGCTCACTGACCTGTGGTGGAGATTACTAGTCATTGTACTCTCAGGACTGTGAGAGGGAGATTCTTACAAGTTTTAGTGCGGTAGGACTTCCCAGGTCACTGACAGGGTGGGTGTGTTTTAGGATGCTTTCCTGGATTAACTGATTTCTTCTCAAAGGACGGGATAAAATCTGACAGGCATCGCCAGCGCAGCCAAGCAGACCTAACCTTTTGAGCATTTTGTGGCCGGGATACAAGTTAGTGTTGAATGGATCTGGTCCAGGGAGGACCTTGCTGGGGCCACAACAGTCAGCTGTGTGGAACCCCATCCCTGACGGAGCTCAGAGAAGTACAGAAACTCCAACTAAAGAATCTACCTCTTAGCCGGGTGGTGGTGGGGCACGCCTTTGATCCTAGCACTCGGAGGCAGAGGCAGGCAGATTTCTGAGTTCGAGGTCAGCCTGGTCTACAGAGTGAGTTCCAGGACAGCCAGGGCTACACAGAGAAACCCTGTCTCGAAAAAACAAAAAAATAAATAAATAATCTACCTCTTCATACCATCTGTCTGGTGTACTAGGAGGAGATAATATTAATTTTGGACCCACTTGGTGACATTAAGAGGAGGTCCTAGCCGGGCTATGGTGGTGCACACCTTTAATCCCAGCACTTGGGAGGCAGAGGCAGGTGGATTTCTGAGTTTGAGGCCAGCCTGGTCTACAGAGTGAGTTCCAGGACAGCCAGGGCTATACAGAGAAACCCTGTCTCGGAAAAAAACAAAACAAAAAAACAAACCAAAAAAACCAAAAAAACAAAAAAACAACAACAACAAAAAAAGAGGAGGTCCTCACTGACCATCTAGGGCCCTGAGGGGATCCCTATGCCAGAGATCTGTTCAGCATGAAGCTCCTATTAGGCAAGGATTTCCCTCCCTCCCCACCCAAGGCCCATTCCATGACTAAGACCTTCCACCCAGATGAGGGTGCCAATGGTGAGATCTGTGCTAACCTGTTCAAGAAGGACTGAACAGCCGAGCTGGGTAACCAACATGTGCCACTGACCAAGTGCCCACTGATGCACCCTAACCCAGAGCCTGCACTCAAGGATGAGGGCCGCTGCTTTTGGAGCACTATGAAGAGTATGCTGCCAGTGTCCTAGCCATCCAGTACACAAGAAACACCAGCAGCTGGAGGGATGAAGGGACCTGGGACCTCATCATGGCACTATAGCCCCTACATGGAGCCGACGACCCCAGGGGTCTAGGAAGAGCTAAAAGGCCAGTGATGAAAACGCATTCAGGATAGCAAGGTAAGTTAGCAGCCAAGAAAATCGTGGACAGGATGCCAGCACTGAGGGGACTGTAGTGGGCTCTTCGTTTTCCTTCCTTTCTTTCTTCCTCCCTCCCTCTCTTCTTTCCTCCCTCCCTCCCTCCCTCCCTTTCCTCCCTCCCTCCCTCCCTTCCTTCCTTCCTCCCTTCTTTCCTTCCTTCCTTCCTTCCATCCCCCATTCCGCACCTACAAACACTGTGTCTAACTTAATTTATGACTGGGTTGGGAACAGAAACACACCTAAACCTGGATTTGTTTTTCTAAATAAAATTGGAAAAGAAAATAAACCAAAGGGCTGACAGAGCTAGCTTTTTCTTCTGTCATGAAAGCAGTGACAGAAGAGAGCTTCGGCATGGAGACAGCTGAGAACAGGTTTGGCTTGCCTCTTCCGGTAGATGGGCTTTCTCTGCTCTTGCTCCCATGGTACTTATGACCCCGCCCCTCCTGCAGACGCTACCCAGGCTCTGATACAAGACTTTAGGCAGAAAGAAACTGAAGAGCTCAGCTTGGGTCAGCCAGCTCTGAGGACAAGTAAGGCTTGTGAATCGTGAAGAGAAAGGAACAAGAAAACATTGCGTTGTCTACTATAGTTCCCCAAGAGGCAGATTTGATAGAATTTAGAATCAATATGGCAACAAGCATCTGAGCACGTTTGTGTAGACCGTCTAAATCAGGATACCTGAGCTGAGAGGACGGGTTCTGTGGGCTGTTGTCTCAGACTGAATAAAGTGGGGAAAATGAGCTAAGCACAAGCACGGATCCCTTTCTGCCTGGATTCAATGTGACCCGCTCCCTGCCGTGATGCACCGCACCTTCAACTGTGAGCCAAAGTCACTTTTGTCAGGTGTCTTACGACAACAGTGAGACAAAAAGCTAAGACAACTGCATGATCCAGCCTTACCTTCTGTGTTCCCTTTGATTACTGGTCAGAACTCTTTATCTGCCAAGCCTCACAACAAAAAGGCAAAGAAGCCTAATGGATCTCTCTGTCCATGCTGGCCAGCCTCCAAGTAGCAAGTGGATCCCAAGGGCAAATGGAAGGCATTTCTTGAATCTTTTTTGTTTTTAAAAAAAGATTTATTTTATGTATATGAGTACACACTGTAGCTGTACAGATAGTTGTGAGCCTTCATCTGGTTGTTGGGAATTGACTTTTAGGACCTCTGCTCTCTCAGGTCAATACCGCTCGCCATGTCTTGAATCTTGAATAGAAGGAAGCAACAATGTGAGTAAGGAGCCACATGGGCGGTAGTGGCACACGCCTTTAATCCCAGCCCTTGGGAGGCAGAGGCAGGCGGATTTCTGAGTTTGAGGCCAGCCTGGTCTACAGAGTGAGTTCCAGGACAGCCAGGGCTACATAGAGAAACCCTGTCTCAAAAAAACAAAACAAAACAAAACAAAAAAACAAAAACAACAACAACAAAAAATCTAGTGAGTAAGGAGCCACAGTCACCAGCAGCTGCAAATGTGAAGAGATGGGCTCTCGGAATCAAAGGAGGATGGCAGCTTTGCTGACAGCAGGAATTCAGCCCAGCAGGAATTCAGCCCAGCAGGAATGATGTTGAACTTTAGGCCTCAGGGCACACTGAAATAAAAAGCAGGCAGTCCCTGGCTCAAAACGCCCCAGTGAAAGTGTCTGACTGGCAGCTTGTTATAATTGCTACTGGTGTGAGGGAAACTTCACAACTGTATATCCAGAGTGGGATGCTCTAAGAGATACTGAGATGTTTACCTTCCTTTTACATGTGTGTTTTGGCTGACTTGATGTTTCCTTTTGGGTCTGGAGTATGAAATGTGAGTATATTTGTCAGCACCAGAAATTCACATTCTTGCAACCTAGGTGTTAGGACAGTAAAGCCTATCATCGAAGAGCTGAAGAAAACTCCTGAGTCTTCAGAAGCGCCCATGAATTTAGCATCTCTGTCATCTTGCATGCACATATATACACAGTAAATAAGGAACCATGGAAAACTATTTTGTACTTGTCTGTTCCTAGTTCACATGAAGGAAGGATGCCCGTACCCATACAGATAAATACTTGTCCAAGAAAGAAACTACTTAGCACAAGCTAGACCTTTATTGGGTTTTCAAGCATAAGTTGTTACTCATGAGAAAGCTTCCTAGCTGAATTTGTAATTCTCCTTGGCTGCTTTTAGTGGAGAGATGATATTCAATAACAATTATGAGATTCTTCAAAAACATATCATATGAAACATTATACAGTGTATGTCTTATAATCACAACTATAGGGGCTAGAAAGATGACTCAGGGTTAGGAGCACTGGCTGCTTTTCCAAAGGACCTGGGTTCTATTCCCAGTACCACCATGGTGGCTCACAATTGTCTGTTGTTCTAGTCCAGGGGATCCATTGGCCTCTTCTGTCCTCCCTGGTCAATGCAGGCATGTGCTACACAAACATACATGCAGTCAAACAATAATATAGTTAAAAATAATAGTAACTAACATTACCAATTATTTGGCTTAATTTTCTAGATGATGTTGGTAGATACTTGGACTTTATGTACAACACGTTATTGGAAATTATTTCTAAACGATCTAGGAGAAGTAAATCTTATTTTAAGTATTCCATGAGAATGTTATTATTAGGGTTGGAGATATGGCTTAGCAGTTAAGAATACTAACTGTTCTTCTAAAGGACCCTGATTCAATTCCCAGCACACACATGGCAGTTCACAACTGCCTGTAACTCCAGGATCCAACACCCTCACATAGTGTAGGCAAAGCACAATGCACATAAAATAAAAATAAGTTTAAAAATGTTATTATTAAGCCAGGTGGTGGTGGTGTACACCTTTAATCCTAGTACTTGGGAGGCAGAGGCAGGTGGATTTCTGAGTTCGAGGCCAGCTTGGTCTACAGAGTGAGTTCCAGGACAGCCAGGGCTATACAGAGAAACCCTGTCTCGAAAAACAAACCAAAAACAAAAACAAAAAACAAACAACAAACAAACAAACCCCCCAAAAATGTTATTATTAGAAATCTTGTAATAAGCTGGGCATGGTGGTGCACTACTTTAACACTAACACTCAGAAAGCAGAAGTAGATGGATCTCTATGAGTTTGAGGCCAGTCTGGTCTACAGAGTGAGTTCCAGGACAGCCAGGGCTATGTATAGACCCTGTCTCAAAAACAAACAAAACAAAACAAAACAAAAACAAAAAGAAAACCCATTGTAATAAATACATTTTAAGTGAAAGAGAAGGGGATCTTATTTACATTCTTAGCAGTTTGAGAGATTAATTCATTCCATTAAATATTTTATTAATTAGTTGAGAAACTTATGCAATGTATTTTGAAATATATGGATATAAAAAGGAGCTTTTAAATACCTCTAAACAGCTAGAAGACAAATATCCCAATTCAAAAATAGCACAGGGAACTAAACAGAAACTTCTTAAAATATGAATTACAAATGGCTTAGAAACAGGTTTTGATATGTTCAACACCTTTAGTAATTAAGGAAATGTAAAGTAAAACTACTGTGGGATTTTCCCAATCAGAATGGATAAGATAAAAAACAAAATAAAACAAAACAAAAAACAAAAGGTGACAAGTGCTGGTGAGAACGTGGGGAAAGAGGAACACTTCATTCATTGTAGATGGGAGTGGAAACTGGTATAACCACTATGGAAATTGACATTGGGGTTCCTCAGAAGGCTATAAATGGATCTGCGCATGATCCAGTCAAATCACTCTAGGGCACATACCCAAAGGGCTCTGTATCCTACTACAGAGAAACTTGTTCATTCGTGTTTATAGATGCTCTATTCACAACAGCCAGGAAATGGAAGCAGTGTGGATACCCATCAACCAATGAGTGGATACTGAAAATGTGAAGCATTTACACAATGCAATATAAGAAAATAGAGATTATAAAACTTGTAGGTATACAGAGGGAGCTGGAAACAGCCCTACTGCCTATTGTTCTAGTTCCAGGAGATCTGTCCAATACCCTCTTCTGACCTCTATGAACCTGGACACACACACACATACACACACACATACACACACACACACACACACACACACACACACACACACACACACACACACACAATTAATTAAAGAAAAAGCACATCTCCATCTTCCAGTTAGATTTCCAGAAAACTTAAAAACACCATCAAGCTTCTCCCAGGCAAGGGCCCAGGGATGTCAAAAATGTCAGTTCTCTCCTCAAACCCAAAGGTAGAGTGGAGAGGCCCCAAGCATGTGACCTCGTCTGTCTATCGGGAAGTTGGTTTGTTTGGAGTCAAGTCAGTCCCTCGTTGCTAGGGCTTGCTCACTTTCTCGTGCCTGGAGGGTTCAGGGTAGTGGACTGCACAAAGCTGTCATCTTTGCATTTTCAGCTTTTGGCTTTGTTATTGTCTTTTGAGACAGAGTCTCCAGAGAGTTTTACCCTGTAGTCCAGGCTGACCTTGAGTTCACTATATAATAGCTCAGGCTAGCTTTGAACTTGTGATAATTCTCCTTCCCTAGCTCCCAAATTGTGAGACTGCAGGCAAGAGCCATGAAGCTAAGTCCTAGCTCCCTCTCACGCTGTCCTGTGTGGCACTGCTTTGATCCCATCAGGAGAATCTAGATTCATCTGTATGTCTTTCACTCACTCCTCACCCCATGCAAAGTCTCTTCTGTCACACAGAGGATGTAAGTTCCAGAGGGGTGGGTGTGGCATGTTTGTGAGGGTAGACTTCTGCCTGCCCTATCATCCTTAGGATCATTTTCTTGACTCATTCCTGGGTGGAGTAAAGAACACCTTACCTAGTCCTCAGGAGACTCTGAGTCCTCTGATTGTTTTGCAAGAGGCACAGTGAAGCGCAAGAGTGTTTGAGCAATTTACCAGCAGTACTTGGTCTTTTGAAGTCTGAACTTAGATACGGACAGGTTTAGGTGCTGCCAAAAGCAGACGAAAGAAAGGGGAGAACAATATAGTGATGGAAAATGTTTTTGGGCTAGGTGCAAAACTTGTTTTAAAAAACCCTTTCAAACAGAAAGTTTGGTTCTGGGAGGGGGGGGGGGAGGGCGGGCGGGATGTGGACATTAGAGCCACATCAGATCCAGGGCTATCGCTGGCTGGGGCTGATTCTCCAAGCACTTCCTGGCAATTCTTATAATCCTCTGCTTTCAGGAGCAGTGGGGTATGACATCAGATGGCAGGAAGTAGAAACAGACACTATTAACTGTCTGTTTGTCTATTTTTCTTTCTCTCTTCCTCCCTCCCCCTCCTTTTTTTTTTTTTTTTTTTTTTTTTTTTTTTAATACAGAGTCTCACTCTGTAACCTTGGCTGGCCTGGAACTTTCTCTATAGACCGGGCTGGCCCCATACTCATAAAGATCTACATCCCTCTGTTTTCTGAGTGCTTGGATCAAAAGTGTGTGTGCCCTGACACCCAGAAAGGTTGTATCTTCTGGTGTAGCTTTGGTACTCCCTTCAGGTCTTAAAACTCTCAGCTTTCCAGTGACATGTGTTTTAGGTCTAAAATGGGATCCTCATCCCTTAATGACAACAAGCCTGAGAGCACTTGGGCCTGGCATATTTGAAAACTTGGACTTTAAGGCCTGGAAGTTCCCTGGAAGTCCCTAGGCAAACAGTTCCTTGTCCTTAAAGCACTTTACTCTGCTCCTTCTCATTTCTGGGATGGCTGATCAATCTCTCATCGCTATGGCTACCATTGCCACTGTGTTTGCTGCTATAAAGATGTTCTCTATGTCCAACTACTCTCTGCCACTATTGGCACTGCTGTGCTCTGGGCTGACAACTCTCTCTCATCACATTATAATAATGCTCTAATAGTACTAAACTCCTGCCCCAGTCCCTGGCAAAAGGCAAGTCTCTCTCTCTCTCTAATCAATTTCACGTGCTTTGGGGAGCTGCACTGTGAAGGAGCCCAAACCAACTTATACAGAGAGAACACACCAAGAATCCCATGTGGAAGAAACCCAGTTCTGGAAGCCCAAAACCAAGGCACTGAAAGATTTGGAGTCTAATGAGGGCTTACTCTCTGGTTTATAGAGAACACCCACGATCAGGATCTTCTCTCTTTTTTTTTTTTTTAAGATTTATTTATTATATTTAAGTACACTGTACCTGTCTTCAGACATACCAGAAGAGGGTATCAGATCTCATTACGAGTGGTTGTGAGCCACCATGTGGTTGCTGGGATTTGAACTCAGGACCTTCCGAAGAGCAGTCAGTGCTCTTAACCCACTGAGTCATCTCACCAGCCCCCCAGGATCTTCTCTTAGAGAAGACTCACAATAGCTCTCTGAGGTCTCCTTTCTAAGAAAACTTGTTCCATCCGTGAGAGTGAGGTCCTCCATGGCCTCCCTAAAGCCTCATTTAACAATGTCATCACATCAGTCAGGTTTCTATAGCGGAACTAGGGGCCAGGGGGCACGATATATGCGTAAGCCTAATTTTAGGTTCAAATTATTTAAAACATTGTCTCGGTTTTAGTTCTCTCAGAAGCAGACCCTGAAAGTCTTAGGTGTTGGTGTTTTGCACAGGTGGTGATTTCTGAATGCTTGGTCAGGGATAGAGCAAGGATGTTGCAACTGCCTCGTGACATTCTTGGGAGACAGTTGAAAGGAGGAGGACAGATTTATTTTGGTTTTAGTGGTTTCCATCAGCAGCTGGAGGTTCCATTGTGGGCAGGAAGTAAAGTAGGAGGAATCTGAGGCACTGGAGAGTAATTGCCTAAGTCAGTCAAGAGATAGGGAGACCTACGAGAGGACAGAGGACAAAGCATCCCTTTCTAGAGCACCTCTCCAGTGGCCTACTTCCTCCAGTAGGTACCACCCCCCACTCTCCTACTTCCTCCAGTAGGTACCACCCCCCACTCTCTTACTTCCTCCAATAGGTACCACCCCCCACTCTCCTACTTCCTCCAGTAAGTCCTGCCCCCTCCCTCTGAATAGTGACACCTCATCCCAAATCATCAAGGGATTTAACCACTGGTTTGTTCAGAGACTTCAGATCCAATCGCTCCCCGGAGCTCATCAGCTGTCCAAAAGCATTTAACACTGGGCATTCAGGGGACACTGAAGATTCAAGCCATAAAATAAGTCACAGCAAAAGGTAGCCTCTAGGGACCTTCTGAATCACTGGGTGGAACATGACTCAGGACCATCATACTGAAGAGAGGGGAAGATGGAATGTTCATATACTGTACCGATTGAATTCAATGCCTATGAAGTCCTAATCCCTGATGTGGCTGTTTGGAGTGGCCCTTTAAGGAAGTAATTAGGTCAAGTTAGGTCATAGATCTTAGGGTAGGATTAGTGTTCTTGTGGAGAGCTCTTGGTGCTGACTTCTAGGAATTTGGCTAGAATTTGACCTTGGGCTGGAACAAGCAAGTAGGCTCAAGGTGGATCATCTGATGAATGTGTTCTCTGTATCTTGATAAGTCTTGTTAAGACTCTGAATACCACACTGGTGGCTCCCGCCTCTAATCCCAGCACTTGGGAGGCAGAGGCAGGCGGATTTCTGAGTTCAAGGCCAGCCTGGTCTACAGAGTGAGTTCCAGGACAGCCAAGACTACACAGAGAAACCCTGTCTCCAAAAAACAAAAAACAAACAAACAAACAAACAAAAGACTCTGAGTACAGTAGTCACGGGACCTTTGTTCATGCTTTGTTTGTTCCTTGACTACATTGTTGATGCCTTAGGACTGACCATATTCTTTGTATGTACCTAGAATGACATAAAGGCGGACTGGAAAAAATAAACCCGTTTCAGCCTCAGCACTGGCTGGAGTCAGGTTACACTATTGTCTATTTGTATTTTTCTTTTTTTCTTTTTAAAGATTTATTTATTTATGTGTATGAGTACACTGTAGCTGTACAGATGGCCGTGAGCCATCATGTGGCTGCTGCAAATTGAACTCAGGACCTCTGCTTGCTCCAGCCCCGCTCGCTCCCACCCTACTCACTCTATCGTAACACACTGTAGCTGTCTTCAGACGCACCAGAAGAGGGCATCAGATCTTATCATGAATGGTTATGAGCCGCCATGTGGTTGCTGGGATTTGAACTCAGGATCTTTGGAAGAGCAGTCAGTGCTCTTACCCGATGAGCCATCTTGCCAGCCCCCCATTTGTCTCTTTCTTTTCAGTCCTCACTCCTTCCCTCAAGATCTTATTGACTGACTGAGCTAGTTTGGTCATGTTCTTATAAGAGACAACAGAGTTTATTCTCTTTCCCTGTTGGTTTCCCTCCACTCCTTCCTTTACCCCTTCTCTCTATCCCTCCCCTCCTCTCCATGCATTGAAGAAAGGCCATGTGTGGACATAGTCAGAAAGCAAACATCAATGTAAGCCAAGAGACAAAGTTCCATCACCAGACACCAATCAAGACGTTGACCTTGGACTTCTACATTTCAGAAGTGTGAGAAGTAAGTTTATTATCTAATTGCCTGACATAGTCGTTCCTCTGGAAATGAAGGGAAAGTTTTAAAAATATGAGTGAAATACTAATATAGCGTTGTCATCAGTGAGTTACCAGCAGACTAAAGAAGTACTTCCCAAAATTATAGACTGAGGCAGCCCCTCGAGGTGAACACGTGCTTAGGGCTGTTCCCCACACCCCTGGAGCTGTCCTTAGTTGGGAAGTAACAGCTGTAGAACTGAGCTGTAGGTTTTTTGGTAGTCTCAAAGAGTAAGGGACATAGTATCTGCTATTAAAAAAAGAAAAGAGAAAGGAAAGAAGAGAGAGGGAGGGGGAAGGAGAGGAAGAAAGAAAGAAAGAAAGAAAGAAAGAAAGAAAGAAAGAAAGAAAGAAAGAAAG
>JADRCD010221574.1:0-18730 GCA_019843815.1 Montemys delectorum | reverse complement strand
AAAAAAAAATAAATAAATAAATATTGTAACCTGAAAATTCAACCAATTTTTATAGATAGAAGAGCTTGATCTTGAAGGATAGTCTACCATTAAGATAAAACAAATCAAAACACCACACACACACACAAAAAAACTAAACTGGCAAGCTGGATTAGTGGGAAAAGGTGTCTGTTACCAAGCCTGAGACATAAGTTCAATCCATACAACCCACATGCTAGAAGAAAAACATCAACTATCACAGGCTGTCCTCTAAACTACACCAAACATAACATATATATAAATAAATTTCATTTTTCAAAGATCAACTTACATTACTGAATTGAAAGGATTAACACAAGTCAAATAATAATCCTATTGGAAATGAAAGAGCAAGAAAGGGAAGAAAGGTTGGCAGGGAGACAATAAGCTTATTTTATAATGTTTATATTCTTAGACTGTTTTCAATCATGTACAAGGTTTGTCATACTGTGTGTAATCATCTCTTACATACAGCAATCCATCCAAGTCACCAAACTGATCCATAACAAAAACTTGCACAAAGCCAATCATTGTACAGAAGGCAGTCATAAAGCTTAATTAGCCTCCTCCATCTTGAAGGGAAAGGAGAAACTACCATTAAGCTACAAGGTCACAACTACTCCTGGAGTTTTCTGGAAAACAAAAATAAAAATCCTGAATGTTTTTGTTGCAGTAAAATTTTGTGTTTCCAAAGCATGTGGGATATTGAGAGTTTAAAGAATACTTCAAAGGTGTCTAAGGGACGTTTTAAACAGTTCATGCAATATGACTAGGATAAAAGAAAGTAAAAACAACATATAAGACTACATCTAAAAAATATAGACTAATGATAAAAATAAGAGGTTGTTTGTTGAGTTAGTCAGTAGACAAAACAATACAAATATTACTTTAAATAATAGGAGGGGGAAAAAAGACATTATTAGAGCAATTCGACATAGCATAAGAGAAAACTTCTCCCAAAAATATAGCTGGAAAATAGCTAGCTTTAGGTCCTTAAAAATTTTTGGATCTATATTTGTCTGGAGTCTAGGCAGATCTCTAAAAATAGACTAGTTAGAAAATCGCATTCAGTTACTAGTATATGTTTTTACTGACTGGTAAAGGAAAAGAGGATTGAAATCTGTAAATTTACCTAGTACATAACCTGTAAAACTCATTCAGTGAGGGGGGGAACAACTCAGAGATATGATAGGATGGTAACAGAATTGTACCTATGAAAGATCCCATCACACAGCCCCCAAACAACAAGAGAAAAATAAGACTAACTCCTTAATAACAAATTAACCAAACTATTAAAGAGATAAAAATCAGAATTGTATAATTACACCTATTTAGTGTTTTTACAGCTTGGATCTAAGGGTTCCCATAGTCTCAATATATAAGCTTGGTTTTCTAGCCTGTGGTGCTATTACTGAAAGTTAGGGCCTAAGAGACAGAAGTTTGGTCACTGAGACATGCCCTTAAAAGGATATAAAAACTTGGGCTGGCAAGATGGCTCAGCAAGTAAGAGCACTGCTCTTCTGAAGGTCCTGAGTTCAGACCCCAGCAACCACATGGTGGCTCACAACCATCCATAATGAGATCTGACGCCCTCTTCTGGCGAGTCTGAAGACAGCTGCAGTGAATTATGCAGGAGTGAGCAGGATGGAGTGAGCGGGCCCAGCAGAGGTCCTGAGATCAATTCCTGGCAGCCACACACATGATGGCTCAGGGCCATCTGTACAGCTACAGTGTACTCATACACATAAAATAAACAAAATAAAACTTAAAGAAAAAAATATATAAAAACTTAATCTATTCTTTTCTTTAACTACTTCCCAGCTACCCTGAGGCAAACAGTCTACTTTGTCAGCTCCTGCCACCCTGAGATGCCATGCTGCCAAATCCACAAGCCACAGGACCAAATGAAGCATATGACCCTGAAGCCCTGGCTAACATCCTATTTCCTTAGGTTGATTCTCTCAGGCATTTTGTCACAGGGAATAACACAAATATCACTGAGTAAATTATTAGATTCAATCCAAAATGAGAGCGGTAGCTCAATGGTAGAATGTAGGCCTGGCATATACAAGGCTTTGACTCTCCCCAACTGCAAAAACAAAACTACCTTGTGCTCTACCTATTGTCATTAAGAAACTGCTAAGGGGGCTGGAGAGATGGCTCTGTGGTTAAGAGCACTGACTGCTCTTCTGAAGGTCTTAAGTTCAAATCCTAACAACCACATGGTGGCTCACAATCATCCGTAAAGAGATCTGACGCCCTCTTCTGGTGCGTCTGAAGACAGCTATAGTGTACTTAGATATAATAATAAATAAATATAAATAAATCTTTAGACCGGAGCAAGCAGAGGTCCTGAATTCAAATTCCCAGCAACCACAAGATGGCTCACAACCATCTATATAGCTACAGTATACTCATATACATAAAATAAATAAATCTTTTAAAACAACTGTTAAGGTATTTGTGACTTATAAATCATCAATCTAATATTTAACATAGGCTCTGCTATCTCTATGCACAAAACAAGGAGACCAAACAAATGTTGAAAGCATTATATGACCCAGAACATATAATACTTTTTAGTTTACTAAGGCAGTTGCCTGAGGCCAGTACATATGGATCACACATAAGAAAATAAAGAAAGCTGGAAACTCTCCAATCTGAATGCCGACCTTCACTCCCTCTAACAGAACAGCAAAGCACACCTACTTTATTGCAAAGGGTAGCAATGGGAGGCTAAACAACAGGATCATGACAAGTGCCTCAGGAACTTGGAGGCTGGCATAGCCCTGAGCCACTTCTGCTATAACAGTCTTTTCTCTGTAGAAACAGAAAACCTGTTCTCCTGGACACCTACTCCCTTGCTCTGAACAAACACTGGAGTGGCACAGGTGTGTACTGGCTGGTTTTGTGTGTCAACTTGACACAGGCTGGAGTTATCACAGAGAAGGGAGCTTCAGTTGAGGAAATGCCTCCATGAGACCCAGATGTGGGGCATTTTCTCAATTAGTGATCAAGGGGGTAGGGCCCCTTGTGGGTGGTGCCATCCCTGGGCTGGAAGTCTTGAGTGCTATAAGAGAGCAGGCTGAGCAAGCCAGGAGAAGCAAGCAAGCCAGTAAGGAACATCTCTCCATGGCCTCTGCGTCAGCTCCTGCTTCTTGACCTGCTTGAGTTCCAGTCCTGACTTCCTCTAGTGATCAACAGCAATGTGGAAGTAAGCGGAATAAACCCTTTCCTCCCCAACTTGCTTCTTGGTCATGATGTTTGTGCAGGAATAGAAACCCTGACTAAGACAAGGTACTACTCTGCATCTTCACACTCCCAGCAACTGCAAGACAGGATGCTGAGAGCTACAGAAGTGAACTCTGGCTCAGACCCTTCTGCGTTTATAACTGCTAAAAGGGGTCTGCCGTAAGAACAGAAAAAGGATCAGAAGTTCTAAAAACAGGATTAGAACTACCCACAATCTTTCAAATGCTGTGACTCACTAGTAGCTCTGGTTTCTACAAGGATTGGCACTTTGAAACAATAGCTCACTATGCTATCAGCAAAGACTAAAACCTCATGTGCAATAGGAGTTTAGAAATAGTTGTGTCAAGAGACAACCATCATAGTCTGAAGGAAAAAAGAGAAAAAAAATCAGCCAGTCTTTCCTTTAAAACAGAATCCAGATTTCCCTGGGAAGCCACACACAACCTTGGAGGCAGGTAAGGTACCCGCAGATCTTCACCTATTTGTTTTTTCCTCCAAATCCAATTCCCCACTATCGCTCCAAACTCTGCGGCAGATCAGCAGGCTCCTCTTCTTCTCTGCCCCATCTCTGGCAAAATACGCACGTCTTCTCCTCCAACCTTCCTTCCTACTCATCCCCTTGCCTTATTCTGCAATGCAGCAATCATTCTCTAGGATCCCTCTGGTGAACTCTGACAGAAAAGCTAGGGGAGCAGGTAGGAGAGCTGCAGATCTTCACTCTCCATCCTCTTCTTCAAATCTAATTCCCAGTCCCATCCCCAGCACCTTAGCAGTATGCCTGCTGTGGCCTCTCTTCACTCTATTCCCATTCCCAAGTGACTAAGCAAATCCTGAAAGACCTTGCTTTATCCTCTTGTGAAGTCCCTAAGCTCCTCCTCCAGGCCCATTTCTAAGTGTCAGCTCCCAATGTCTACAGACACATTTTACCTGTAGCCCTCAATGGCCACACCTAGCAGGATACCAGTTGAGAAGGGGTTTTAAAACAAGTAGTTTGGGTCTAGAAATGTAGCTCTGTTGTAAAGCACTTACCTAGCATATATAATAACTGTTTGGCTTTGAACTCTTATACATCTTGAAAAACCCCTGTGTCCCCACTGCTACAATAGTGGTAGTAGTGCCCATTTCATAGCACTGTTTGGGAGAATTAGTGAGGCAATGCATACATAATGCAACCTCTAACTATACCAATAAGGGAGAGAGGGCAAGGGCCAGAATTTCCTTGTTGTTCATGAGAAATAATCACAAAACCTGATGTTAGAGTTAATTGATTGGCAAAACAGAGGGAAATAAAATCTGAACTGGATTTAGAAATTTTCCGCTATTACAATTAAGCTTTCGAAGCCCTTTAAGAGTTGGGATTTGAACAGAAGGGTAATACAAGTAGCTTACTTGAAAGTGTTTGTTCTGGCTACTGTATTAAAGGAAGAGACAGAGATAGAGCACTATGAATAGAATAAAGGATTCTTAAACATTGACAACCTATGATTAGAAATGATGGTGACTTGGAGCACAGTGACAGTAAAAAAGGTATTGAAAATTTGACTATGTATATAAATTTTAATGTTTAATTTTTAGATAATTTTGATTTATAAGAATTTTGCAGATACATAATTACCATACACCTCTTAAATAGATCTTCCTTATAGCTAGTATTTTATGGTATATTTAGCATAATTAATAAACCTAACCATGTCCATTGGGTCCGAGTTACCTCACTCAGGATATTTCTAGTTCTATCCATTTGCCTACAAAATTCATGATATACTCGTTTTTAACAGCTGAATAGTATTCCATTATGTAAATTAACCACATTTTCTGTATCCATATTTCAGCTGAGGGACATCTGGTCTATATCTCTAACTATTACGAATAAGGCTGCTATGAACATAGTGGAGCATGTGTCCTTGGGTATGGTGGAGCATCTTTTGGGTCTATGCCCAAAAGTGGTATAGCTAAGTCTTCACATAGAACTATTTTCAATTTTTTGAGGAACTACCAGATTTATTTGCATGGTATATACTCACTGATAATTAGATATTAGCCAAAAAGTACAGGATACCCATGATACAACCCATAGGCATAAGAAGTTTAACAAGAAGGAAAGCCCAAATGAAGATGCTTCAATCCATTTAGAAGGGGGAACAAAATAATCACAGGAAGCGGAGGGAGGGAGAGGGAGGGGGGGAGGGGGAGGGAGGGAGGGGGGGAGGGGGGGGGAGGGCGGACAAGATCAGGAATGGAGAGAAGGAGAGAAGCCCAGAGGGCCAAAAGAATGAATGGAAACATGTAGCTGTGGGGAGACCTGGGAAATGGGAGGCTCCCAGCACTCAATGGGGATGACCTTAGCTGAAATGTGGAGATGAAATCTGAAGGGATCACCTTCAGTAGATAGAGGGCTACTAGTGGAGAGATGGGGTCACCAAACTACCTTCAATTTTTTTTGACCCACATTTTTTCCTGTCTAAAAGAAATGTTGGGACACAAATGGAGCAGAGATTAAAGGAAAGGCCATCCAGTGACCAGCCCAACTCAGGCTGGCACCAAACCCAGCTGATACCATGTCGTGCTTGTGGACAGGAGCCTAGCATGGCTGTCGTCTGAGAGGCTCTACCAGCCACTGACTGAGACAGATGCAAATACTTACAGCCAACCATTAGACTAAGGTTGGAGACCCCTATGGAAGAGCTAGAGAAAGGATTGAAGGACCTGATTGCAACCCCATTGGAAGACCAACAGTATCAACTAACCTGGACCCCTGGGAACTCCCAGAGACTAAGGCACCAACCAAAGAGCATATGGGCTGGTCCGTGGCCCCCAGCACATGTGTAGCAGAGGACTCCTTTGTCTGGCTTGAGTGGGATAGAATGTGCCTAATCTTACAGAGACTTGATGCTCCAGGGAAGGGCAAAGCACCCTTTCAGAAACAAAGGGGTGAAGGAATGAGGTGAAGAACTCTTGGAGGAAGGACTGGGAAGAGGGGCAACATTTAGAAAGTAAATAAAGCAATTTTAAAAAAGTTAAAAAAAAACTATGATAACCATGATAACACCACTATTAATAAATAATAACTTCAGACATCTGAGCTATAGCAAATTTCCCATTTTTAAGGTAAAATAAATAGCACTCTCTGATAAGCTCTGGAAGAATATGAACAAAAAGTCAACAATATTTCTAAGATTTCTGTTCAGCTAAGTGTTTCTTTTCCTGGGATAAGGCAGATCATGGCAATATTATGTTTGGAGCACAAAGATAAGAAGCTTTCATTTAAATATATTGAGATTCTCACTTAAAACCCCAAATAGAGATGTCAAATAGACAACTGCCTATAGGAATATAGTTGTCAAAAGAATCTAGCCAGATGTGTCCAACAGGTGCCCCAGAGGCCACAGGGACCCTGTGGTAGCTATGGTTCTAGATCAACACATTCATATGTGACAACGCCATGTCACAATTTTGAAATGTAAGGTTCCCTGTTAGATATGTACTTACTAGTTTAGATAATTTACTAAAACAATATTATAAGAATTTGACACAATTATGTAAGTGTGCAAACACTAAAAATTATTCCCAGTTTTCTAGACAGGGAAAATAACACATAAATTATAGAAATTCTTGAATTTCAGCCTTCTAATATATATCCACATTTTACCAGAATTCTCTACAATGAAGGTAAAAATATTTACTGTCAAAATGCCTATAAAAATATTTTAGCAGGTTTAACATACTTCATAAAAACCATAATTTTAGAAACTAGAATGACCAAATACAAAAATACAAAAGTTTTCTTAATACAAAAAAACTTTTGCAAAATTACAGAATATCAAGCAAAAACAAAATTTAGATTTTGTGATCTGTAAATACATTTAAACACATATATTTTTCACTCTTCTTTTGATATCCATAGTGATGACTCAGTCTGTTCACATTTAGGGCAATGTTTCCATTAAGTGACCTTCAGAAGGGTACCAGACTCCCCTCCAAACAAATACTAATAAAAGTTTTCTCAATAAAAATGTGATGAAATATGTCAAATGGGAAGGTTCAAGAACATCAAATATATTTTATTCTAAGAGATTCCTCTGACATTTAAATATTAGTATTTTCAGATTTGAACATTAAATAACAAAAAAACCTGTTTCTTCAATTGAGTTCACTCATTGGAAAGAAGTAAACTAGGAAAGCGTTTTTCACTGTTTCATGTTCACATGGTCATAAATTCCAGGACACCATACCACACCTGGGTATATAACCCAAGGGATCTAGGTCAATGTACAACAGAGATAATTATGTAATGTTTATTTAAGCTTTATTTTTTGACAACCAGGCTACAGAATTTATCTAAATACCCATTAATAAATAACTTGATAAAGAAAATGTGATATAAAAATAAAAGTTTATCCAGCCACAAAAGTATGAAATTATGCCATCTGCAAAAATGAAACTAAAGATCTTCATGTCAAGTGAAATCAGCCAGGATCAGAAAGGCAAATTTCTTTCATTACATTGTGAGTTACACAAGAACAGGTTTAATTCTACCTTGCCATTATCAGGACTAACACGATAGGCACTTCAAGATAAAAGATGGATCCTTTTAGGATCTTCACACCTCTTGGTATCTAACAGCTTCTATTATTTATCAAACTATTTAGCTAGTTTCCCTTTTGTATGCCAGTAAAATCTGATAACATTCTACATTCTCAAAAACGTGTTCTCTAAAAACTCTTATAAAGCCATGCCCTGTGATGATTACAGATTTCTTCTACACTCTAACTACTGCTGGAAATGATATATAGAGAAAACCCCACACACCTGCAAATGTTAAGTAGAAAAAGTTTAAAAGAAAATAAAACTGGCAGTGAATATTTTATTACCTAGTGATAAGAAAGGAACTGGACTTGGAACCTGAAAGGGAAGCTATAAGACATCTGTCTAGTCCAGAACACCTGAATCATAGTAGATCTATTCAATGCCATACTGACCTTTGCTAGCACCAAAAACAAGAGACCAGAATCTCAGACCATTAAATATACTAGGTTAGCACCTAGTTTTGTGTAAAGTAACAAGGGCAACTTTTTTTAAACAGAGTAAACAAACAGTTTACTCTGTAAACTGTTTGAAAGTTTACAGAGTAAAAACAAGAGTGCTGGCAAGTACTCCGAAACACAACTAAAACTGGGGATGCTGAGCTTGAAGGATTCAAGAGGGTATACTTACCCTCACACAGACAATCTCCTATGGAAGCATAAATTGAACCAAAAAGGTATTCTTGCCTCAGGACTTTAAAGTACCTCAGGTTTTAATATAAAGAATTTATAAAGAAGAAAATTTTTACTTAGAGCTCTGACTCTTGGCAGGGTGGTTCTAGTATCTTAATTATGCATACTGTATAAATGCACACACATACCCCTTCCACCCACATATTTAGAGGGGAGAGACAAAGGAAGGAAGGTGCTGGATGTCTACAGCTGAAGCAACTTTCACCTACTTAGTGGTAACACACTAAGTATATTTCCGGCTTTCACTAATCCTAGTTATCTCAGAGTAAGTTTATCTTAAAGGACACATGTAATAGTGCTGATAGCAATAATTTGCATCTTTAAAAGTGATCACAGCTAACTACATAGATGTATAATCCTCATAAGAGCTCTGGAAGGCTGACAATGCAGGCTACATTGCTGCATAAAAGAGGAAAATAGAGTTAAGAAGATATGTCCTGGCCACAAAACTTATGGGCCAGAAACGAACTTCCAAACCTTATGTTCTTCTGAGAGCAACTCCGGAGCTTGGCAGTTACTGACTAAGGAAGACCCATAACCTACTATCAGATAATTACAGATAATTACAATGGAGAAGAATTCAGTGTGGATGTTTGCATCCATTCTAATGTTTCTACCTTTGCTTAGGGAATATTTGTTCTTTTTCTCCCTTCATTTTGCTTTTCTCAAAGGAGCACTATAAAACTCCAAGTAGCAGTTGTACAGAAAGGGCAAAACATTTAAGGGTAAGAGGACTTTAGGAAACCAAGGTTCAATAGTAGTCATGTTTACAACTTATATAACAATCATGATTTGTTTGTTTTTTTAATTCAATGAGGCTGAAGTCTTCTTAGAATATACTTTCTGGCCTCCAGAGACAGTTGAATTAATATAAACAAATGGATGGACTTGAAAGTGTGTATTTCCAAAATAACAAAAAAAAAAAAATCTTTATAAAGTAAAAATGAAATGTGCCTGTAATAAGGGGGAAAACTAAATCTATGAGTAATCATCTTCCAATCCAAAACAGATAAGCACTGTGATTTTTAGTAAGTCATGTACATACTTTTTTTTTTTTTTTTGGTTTTTCAAGACAAGGTTTCTCTGTATAGCCCTGGCTGTCCTGGAACTCACTCTGTAGACCAGGCTGGCCTTGAACTCAGATATTTACCTGCCTCTGCCTCCTGAGTGCTAGGATTAAAGGCATATGCCATCACTGCCTGGCATGTACATACTTTTTTGTAGCATTTTCTAAGCTATAGAACCACAGGAACTATTCATTTTCTCATTTGAGAGAAACGTATACATTTTAGAAGGTAAATCACTACATTTCTTCGAACATGGGGATCTTAAAATTATGTATTTGAAGAATATAAATTATTAACTTTCAGAGCTTTTATTTAAAGCTTATTACTTATCGAAGTTATTCATAATATCTTATATTCAAGAATCTCCAACTTAAACACCTGAGCTGACAGTACTTCTTCAATCTAACCTACCTCTTTATTTTCAATTAGAAAAAAATCCTAATTGAAGTATGCTGTGTGTAGTGGTTATTTTGATTATCACCATGAAAATGAATTCCTGGGCATATCTATAAGAAATTCTCTAGATTAGGTTAAATAAAGGAAGAATCCCTACACTATTCAATGAGCTAAGGTCCAGGACTGAAAAAATAGGGAAAAACCAAGCTAAGTACAGACATTTCATCTCTGTTTCACGACTCAAGAAGAATACAGTGAGAGCAGTTGCATCAAGCTCCTGCTGCTTTGGCTTTCTTCCTCACCAGGATGGACTGTACCCTCAAACCATGAGTCAAAATACAGACCTTCTTCCTAAAGTGGGTCTTGTCGGGTATTTTGCCAAGGCAATGAGTAACATTTAGTAACACACATAAATCACAAGCATGTGATAAGTGGTCACAACCACATAACCAACCAAATTAAGAATCAGAACTCAAGCTCCCTAGAAATTTCTCCATGTTCATTCTGCCTTTTCAGTGGTAATACCCCACCCCTAAAATCATTCTTGTATCCTAACGCTAACTCAAAATGTTAGTTTTGCTTTGAGAAAGACTTTACATAGAGTATTACACACTAAGTCTCTATCTGTCTTATTCTGTTTAATTTGTATTTGTGAAATTTGTTTCTGTTACAATAAATAGCAATGAAAGATATAAAATATTGCAATGTATAGCTACACTACTCAATATATATCTGCTAAATATATATCTACTCAACATGTATCTATTCAACATATATCTACTCAATAGCTTGGTTAATTTCTGATGTTTGATGATTATAACTGGTATTGCTATATGAACAGATTTTGACATAAGCATGTATGCATTGCTTTGTTTACATACCTAGACCAGAAGTATGGCACACTGCACAGCCAAATAGTCACTATAGCACACTACCAACATTTCTTAAAAATGGTTGCATTAATAAGGAAAAGTAAAGCTCAGGGAACTAGAGTGATGGAGAAGAATTCACATGCATATAAGTCTCCAATGGTTTAGAAGAAGAACCAAAGATCAATCCAGGAACTCATTTTACTACTCCCTCCTAAACACCCTACATACTGCCCAAGGCAACACAAGTAGGATTTGTTAAAGTAGAAATCTAATCTCAAGAGACAAAACAAACTCCTAAGTAAGGCCAAAAGCCCTTTGTTGAGTCTGAGACAAATATCTGAGGATGTTTTCATTTCATCAGTTAAATATGATCTGATCCAAGTCAGGGGAGAAGATATTCTCAGTCAAGCTTCTTTCAGAAGTTGAATGGCTACAATGCTTCCACTTATTGCTTAAGGATAATCTTGTTGAAAGTATTCTGAAAGGCTAAAGCACTCCAGATGATGTTGTAGAACAGAAACACCAACACAGCACAAAAATAACAAATTCAAGAGTTACCTTCGAATAAAGAAATCTTTCAATGCTGTAATATATCAATAATAAAAAAACATGGAAAAGAAAAATCTTTCTGCATGAAATATTATAGATACCTGGCAATATCTTTTCCCCAAAGCAAGAAAATATAGCAAAGATAAATCACTTATTGTTGATTATAATAACAACAGCAATAACATTTTAGTTTCCAAGTATTCATTAGAGGGCCAAAAAGAAAATAACTTAACAAACAAAAACTATGTCAGAGAGAAAAAACAAATTCTTCTTAGTGGTATTTTAGAGACACATGATTACTTGCAGAGAAAAATTCTTCTAGTAACTAACTTTAGATTCTTTTGAGCACTAGTTTATTGTGCTCTCCAACAAAAGTCTTTATGGCTTAAAAGGAACAAACAATAAAGCTTTGTAACTATAGCCCACGTATAACAAAGCAAACATAAGACTATATCCTCAAAAGTCCTCCTTACTCACACAAACCTACTGCCAATAACACAAGAGGTAGTACGTACCATAAATTCTTTTTTTTTGGTGGGGGGAGGGTTCGAGACAGGGTTTCTCTGTATAGCCCTGGCTGTCCTGGAACTCACTCTGTAGACCAAACTGGCCTTGAACTCAGAAATCCTCCTGCCTCTGTCTCCCAAGTGCTGGGATTAAAGGCGTGTACCATCACTGCCCAGCGATAAATTCTTAAAAATAGGAAATCACTTTGCCCTATCACCCACCTCCAAAACCAAGAACACTTGTAAGTAATCAGTGCAAAGCTTATTCTTTGTTAGCTGTGTTCATCTGTTTTCATTTCCCATTGACTCTTTCCTCCTTTAAAAATAAAATGCAGAACCCCGTCTGGGATTAAAAGCATTTGCAACCACAGTTATCTATTTGGGAAAGTTATTGAGCAGACTGCTCTTGAAGAAAAACAAAAATTAAACAAATATTTTACATGCAATACAGTAAAAGAGTTTTGTCACTTGAGGAAGCAGAAATGTCTCATTCCAATATATTCACTTACTAATAGCGATCACCCTAAATGAGATTTCTAAGTGAACTGCTCTAACATCTTGTACAAAAAATAAAAAAATAAAAAGCAAAAAGGGAAGCATAATAGGAAAAACATATACAGAAAGGTTACATTTTAGAGAAGCTTCTTTATGGGTTCGTGAAAATTAGAAAGTGCCAATCATATGCAGAGTGGGGCCTAAATTTAAATACGCCAGTTCTGCTGGTTGGCTTTTGTCAACCTGACAGATCTAAATGGTTGCAAAGAAGGAATCTTCATTGAAAAAATGTCTCTATAAGACTGGCCTGTTGGCTAATCTGTAGGGTACTGTTTTGACTAATGACTGATATGAGAGGGCCCAGATCACTGTGCAGTACAGCCCCTGTGTAGGTGGTCCTGGTTGCATAAGAAATCAAGTTGAGCAGGTCATCAGGAGTAAAACAGTTCCTTCATGGCCGCTGCTTCAGTTTTTGTCTCCAGGTTCTTGCCTTGAGTTCTGCCCTGAGTTCCCTCCAAATGCACTATAAAACTGAAAGCGGAAATCAACCCTTCCCTCCACAAGTTGCTTTTGGTCATGGTCTTCATCACAGCAGTAGAAGCCTAAGTAGGATGCCAACTCTTCTTTTCTGTACCATATGCTGGTGTTTGCAGTTATTATAATGTCAGCCAGACTGTTTTCACATTGATAATTTCCCTTGTGTAGCAGAGGCCTCTGGTGGTCACACTTAGCTTTGCAGTCTGTGGGCTACACAGGTTGACTCACCCTTCTAAAACTCCCCAGCTCAAAATCCCTAGGGTGGCTACTGCTCAAGATGAGGGTGCTTCCCAACTGTGTTAGGAATGTAGGAAACAACCACAACCACTGGGGTATGCAGAGACACAGGGCCTTTTTTCATACTTTCAAGACTACCAAGCGTTAATCACCCTGCTGAAGTAACACAGCACTTTGGGTGTAAAAAAGATGGCTGGCTGCAGCTTCAAGGTTTCCATATTCTATAGCAATGAAAGACAGATGTGTAGCTGCATAGATTTGAGTTCAGGCCCACGTCCATCAAGTGAAGGTTCCTCACTATCAGCTGATGAAATGTGCTCCCAGTAAACAAGTGTGGGAATGCTTTTCCCTGTGTATCTTCGGTCTGAGCTGAACCTACTGCTGCATGTACTCTCGTTCTTAGTCAATCTTTTTTGTTCCTCACCTCTTACTGCTTTCTTTTTTCTTCCATAATATTCTTCTCTACTCCTGCCCTTACTTTGTTTCTCCTCTATTTCCCTTTTATACTTGCCTTTACCTGCTAAGTATTCTTAAGACCATTATTGTCAAAGTAAATTAAGCATCCCAGCAAAAAAAAAAACTAGAAAGATTTATGACTATAGAACTTCAACCTCAAAATACATAAATTGTTTTAAATTTCAATATAACGTCACTTCCCAGTGTTTCAGTTCTAAGCTGTTCTCTTTGTTCCTTTATCAGCAATATTCTATTTCATTAGCAATATACTTGTGCTCAATAAATCCTCCTTCTTTTCAAAGTTATGGGAGCCCTGACAAGTCTGAGGGTGTATCTCGAGTTTTTGCAGTGTTGTTTCTTTCTTTACATAACTGCAACCTTCCAGCCATTAGCTCTTATTATAATCAGCACCTATGACCAACCACCAGTGCCTTAGAAAACCCAACTAAATGAGAGCTAAATAATGAGCTATATTTCTTAACTCCAAAACCAATGGTACTCTGTTGATCATCATGACAACAATATTTCATTTTGTTAGCTGAAAAACAAGCAGTCCTCCTGTTCAGCTTATTTCTTTACTTTAAAAAGTTTACATTAACAAGAAGATCTGTATCTTGGCCAATAAAATGCTCAGTGGGTAAGTGTGTAATCCTGAAAACTTGTATTTAATCCCGAGATCCACATGGTGAGAGGACTCCAACAAGTTGTCCTCTGACCTGCACATGTGCACTGAAATGTGTATACATGCACACTCACACACACAGTTAATATAATTAAACAAGCAATGGATGGATGGATGGATGGATGGATGGATGGATGGATGGATGGATGGGTGGATGGATAGATGCATGGATGGATGGATGTATGGATGCATGGATGATGGATGGATGGATGGGTGGGTGGATGCATGGATGCGTGGATAGATGGATGGATGGATGAATGGATGATGGGTGGATGGATGGATGGATGGATGAATGGATGATGGGTGGGTGGATGGATGGATGGATGGATGATGGATAAATGGATGCTTTTAGAAACCTGTGTCTCCCAAACCACTAAATATTGGGTACTCAGGAAATCATCATGAAGGTTTCACCCTCATGGTTTTCTTTCAACAGGCCAGAAATACAATCTTTAACAAAATATTATAAAGTTTCTGAGAGATTCACTAGGCTTTCATTTTACCTCACTATACAGGGACTGTCAGGGAACTGGTTAAAAATTGGTCATTCTGCCCACTCTCAAAGGAGACAGCTCTCATCTCTGCACCCCCAGAAAGGGGCTGTGATGTGGAGGTTTCTCAACTATGCTCAGCATCTATAAGACAATGCCTCATCTAGCAAAGGTCCTAGATGAAATGACTTTATCATTGGCACAGCCTTGCCCCCTTTAATTTATTCTCAGCAGGCTCCTTCATCGCTACACAGTTACACTTCCCCTGACAAGGAAGTCCTCTACTGGATGTCCTAAAACAGACACATGGGAAAAACATGAAAAGGGAAGAGAGGAGGGAGGTTTTCATCAATGAGTTCACATTCAAGATCAGCCCTATTGGAAAAACTTTTAACACTGGGCCATAAATTGACTTCCCCAACAGAAAGAGGATCAAAACTAAACAGAAACATCCAACTATGGGGAAATTAAGGAACAGGAATTTAGAAGCAGTCTAGGAAGTGAAAATAATTTCTTACAATTCAAACCATTATGAAAGACTCAGAACATAGCATCAACAAATATAAAAAATAAACTATACTAAGTAGTCTTCCCTCAAAACTCAAGGAAACCGGTTCCAAGATAAGTTTCTTATCCATCCTCAAAGACCCAAACCGGAAAATGCCCAAGTCCCTAAACTTTAGATAACACCAGTTATAATACCCAGTACTATGTTAAGTTGTATGGAATTGTTAAATTCTTTAAAAAAAAAAAAAAGTAATAATAGCAAAGGCTGGAGAGATAGCTCAATGGTTAAAAGCACTTGTTACTTTTCCAAAGGACCCAATTCAGTTCTCAGTATCTACATCATATGGCTCACTTATAGCTCCAACTCTAGGGAGACTTGACCTCCACAGGCACCTGCAGTCATATACACATATTTCCCACACAGCCACAAACAAGAACACATAATTAAAAATAAAATCTTCTTTAAAAATCAATGCAAGGATGTGTACATGTTCACTATAAATGTAGGCTTAACTACAATTCTGGTCTATAGATGGATTACTCTATAGATAAAGGACCCACAAATACAAAGGAAGACTATACAAACAAATGTAAAAACATAAAGGAAATACAGTAACATGATAGGGCAACTGTTTTCATGAAGATTAAGATTTTGTTAGACTTTATCCACTAGAGTTCCTATGGTCCAAATTTCCAGGCCATGACACAAGACAGAGTGCTATTGAAGAGTGAATGTAAGCAGTCTTTTCCTTTTACACTATACAGTAACAGCTTCCCACTTGAAAAGCACTACAGTTATCATCTCTGATTGCCTCCTAAGTGCTATGGCCAGTGTGAGCATGATGGCCGCCAGTGTGAGCATGATGGCCGCCAGTGTGAGCATGGGGGAATAAAGGACATGGTGGGCTTGCTCAAGTGAGTCAGACATTTGCTAATTGCCAAGAAAAACCGAACCATGGCTAGTCAGGCATGGCACATACAGCATGAGAAATGAAATTCAGTATTTGTTCCTGGGTCCCAGAAATCATTTGGATTAGATGCCCTCAGAATGCAGGAGCTGAAACCGTCTCAATGTTAAGCATGTCAGATTAAAAGTAACAGTTGAACATGATGGTGCTTACAACTTTACATATATATCCCAGGGAAACTACAAGTTTGGGGGATATACTGAAGCTTATAGAGTGTTTTCATCTAGGTCTTCAGGGGTGAAGCAAAGCAACGGATGTTCTCACTGTAATCTATTATCAAATTATCCAATTGAGTACAGATAAGCCATATTTTTAGCCTAAAAATGACAAATATGCAAATCTTGTAGTTGGCCCACAAAGTCAATTGCCTTCTGTATTTAATAGGAAAGGTGGTCAGAAGGATCAGGCAAAGTCCAGATTGAAAGCTAGCTTAGAATTTTTAACCCTTTATAAAGGAAACAAATGACAAAGTAAAGACTAGGCTACAAGGGGTCAAATCCAGGAAACCCTGGTATAAAAAAATAAACACAAAAAGTAAGTGTATATAGAAAAATACAGATTTAAATCAATTTCAATGTTACAAAAGATTGTCTTTATTTTATATAAAGTTCTCTGTCAAATACCTTAAGAAACCTATTTTTAAAAAAGAACAAAAGACTACAGATATGAAGATGCACACCCGCATATGTATCCCTCCTCACCTTTGCTTGTCTTCTGCTGGCTTCTCTTCTGGCCTCTCTTTCTTTTAGGCGTCTTTCCTACAGAAAGAAAATATGAATTAGAGGCATGGAAACATCTAGACAGTAGATGTTAAGCAGCACACAATCTCCAGTTTTACTATGGGATTAGTCTGACTTTATTTTTTTGGAGACACAGTTTCTCCTGGAACTTGCTCTGTAGACCAGGCTGTCCTCGAACTCAGAGATCTGCCTGCCTCTGCCTCCAGAGAGGGGGATTAAAAGGGTGCACCACTACCGCCTGGCAACAATTCTTAATGACTAAAAATAGGTCAAATCTAGAATCATATCTCAATACCATAACCATATACCACATTCTTTAGTTACTTAAAATTTCTTGTTCAGTCTAAAAGTAAAATAATAGACACATATATTTAATAATCTATATTACACATAGATTATAAGTATAATATCTGATACATGAATAATACACAATCAATGTCATTTACTAGAATAAAAAAGAAGGAAAAATATAATCATGATTGTTTCCTTTGTCCTCAAACTAAACAGAAATTACAAAATATAAAAAAATTCTCACCTTTAGTTCTTAGGAATGATATTTATTCAAAAGCAATAAAGGGTCATTCTTATGAAACATATTTTATTAAATTGCTTTATAATTTCACCATTAGTTTTCCACTGATCACAAAATTTAGGTTTTTAAAAATGGGGGAAAAACATACAGTATTAAAGTTCAAGACAAAATGATTCGCTAAAGTAAAAAAGAATGTCATTTTAAACTAACAAAAGCACCACATCTTCTCCAAAAACCAAAAAGTCTATTCTCAACCTAAAATCTGTAGGTAATAACTTACAGTTTTTAATTTGGGTAAATGACTAAGTCCATGTAAAAAATGCAGTTTTCCTCCCATGCAGTACAGAGATATCTCTATCATGGGTCTCTACTAAATCCACTGTCAGAGAGAAAGTGAGTAGAGCTCTAAGGTGGGTACTTTTTCATCTTTTTCATACATGACTTTCTTCATGTTAAAAAAAAAAAGTCTTAATGGATATTCTGATAAGGAAATTCAGTATTTACCTTGGCAAGACTTATAGAATTCTTTATGATAAAGGGGAAACCAAAATTCTAAGGTCTAAATGGACACTAAATACTAAGTAATACTAAAAGGGAGTCCATGGAGCTTTTAGATGAAGTTTAAATAGCTTCTGATTACACTGCAGATGAAATCTACTAGAAAATGAGAACCTACAAAACTAGATTCTAAGACAACTAATAAGACCTCAACTTCAAACGGCTGCTGGAGGTGTGTCATACCCTACTGCCTATTATTCCATTACTCTGTTTCTGTGACTGATTACTCTTTCTTCTCTCACCTCTACACACACACAAAATATAACTAGCAGGGCCACTATACAATTATAAAAGAGCATCCTAGATTAAGTGGAAGTTCTAGAAACTAAAGACAAAAAAATAAGTTAAGATGAAATAAAAACTCAGAGATTTGATTTACATGTTATTATGAGCTCATAATCATAAACAGATTTGATCTTATCAACGATGATATTTTTGTGCCAAGTCTATGGATTGAGTTTTCTTGTATGTGCTAATAAAGACAAAAATAAAATGTGTTTGACGTATTTACATATATGATTTTCATAACAGAAGAAAACGCATAGTATTTCTGAAGGCAGCCAATCAATGACCTTATAATAAACAAATGGG
>JADRCD010221573.1:4122-15266 GCA_019843815.1 Montemys delectorum | reverse complement strand
GTCCAATGGTTGGCTGCAAGCATCCACCTCTGTATTTTTAAGGCTCCTGCAAGGCCCCTCAGGAGACAGCCATATCAGGCTCCTTTCATCCACAATAGTGTCTGCATTTGGTAACTGTATATGGGATGTATTCCCAGGTGGAGCAGTCTCTGGGTGGCCTTTCCTTCAGTCTCTGCTCTACACTTTGTCTCCCTAGTTAATACATGAGTATTTTGTTCCCCTTTCTAAGAACGACTGAAGCACCCATACTTTGGTCTTCTTCTTGAGCTTTATGTGGTCTGTGAATTGTATCTTAGGTATTCAGAACTTTTGGGCTAATATCCACTTATCAGTGAGTGCATACCATGTGTGTTCTTTTGTGACTGAGTTACCTCACTCAGTATGATATTTTCTAGTTCCATCCATTTGCCTATCAGAGGTGAGGAGAACACAACATCTGCCCTAATTTACCTTTCTAACATTTTACTTACTAATGAAGACTTTTATAGCAGCATCTTACTTTGAACAATAGGTTATTAAATTTATAACCCCCCCCCCACACACACACACACATAATTCACAGGACTTAATCTTCTCTAAAACGTAATCATAGTACCTTAAGGGAAGTGGCTTTGTGTATTCTGGCCTTTGCGATTCTGCTTAAACATTGCTATGGACTTATGTTTGTTTGTTTGTTTTTGTTTTTTGTTTTTTGTTTTTTGTTTTGAGACAGGGTTTCTCTGTGTCGCCCTGGCTGTCCTGAAACTCACTCTGTAGACCAGGCTGGCGTTGAACTCAGAAATCAGCCTGTCCCCTTGCTGTGGACTTATGACTGTACCTCCAGAACGAGCTTTGTCAACAGCACTATTATGGATGGCAAATGTCCACTTACTCATGTACTAACATTTAGTTATCTATTGCAAATGTATTGTAGATTTTATGCTCATTGTGCACCCTGTGTGTAACTTGAAACTGTAAATAGTCCTGGGCATTGAAGAGAAGGAGGAAATGATATTTGCTAGTTTTGAGTTGATTTTATGTTCAAGATTGTGATAGAGGCCTTGCTTGAAATGCAGCTAGCCTATCAGGCTTCACCTTCAGTGACTTTAGAATAAAATTTTATCCCCACTGACACGTAACAGTGTTGAGGGAAAGAAAGTTTAGTTTAAGCCCTGGATTAAATAAAAAAGTCAGATACAGACTGACTTGATTGATAATGTTTCAGTACACTGCTGGAGCTTTGTCTGAAAATATCATCAATCCTAAATTCTATCTACACTGAAAGAATTATAATAATTTTGAGGCCCTAAGTTGGAAACATAATACATAAGAGAAACAGAGAAGCTGGAAATGGGGGCTAAGTGGTTTCAAAAGCTTCAAAGGAGAAGACAATAAACAAGGAAAGCATGTTTTAAAAATATGAAACAGCTAAATGTCAAATATTGATAAAGGGAAAATAAAATTAAATTTGTGTAGCATTTAGCTTCACTGTGCACAGATATATACATATGTGTATATATATATATACACATACATGTAATATATATACACACATATATGTAATATATACATATATGAAAAGAGAAGATTTTGCAGAAAAACTGCACAAATTCACCATGAGGGAAACTCACACAATCATCATTTCTCTTTGAAATGTTTACCATGAAGAGAAGAAAGTGGCACCTAGTGATGGTGGATTTGATGCTCCTGGGAGGTAACATAGTGTATTGTTTGTTTGTTTGTTTGTTTGTTTGTTGAGGCATAATTTTTTCCATGATAGACAATCATTTGGGGGCCATAATCTCAAAAATGGACATGACATACTGCCTACCAATTAAACTGGAATTTGGGGGCATTCCTAAGCAGTGGCATATACAGGGATGTGATAAGAACCAGTAACAAAAGCATGTTTCAATTTAAGTGGGCATGACCAGATGGGCAGCAATTACCTCTAAGACACAGATAACTAAAGCAAAATAAAGCTTAAGAATGCTAAAGCATGTATGACTAAAACTGAGGCTTATAAACCAACCTGCAAGTAACTAAGTAATACCCCTATACTATGGCTTTAGGAAGGAGGAGCAAGTTTACAATACATGGATTTTGTTTCCTGTAGAGAGAAAAGTGACAGCTTGCATCTGATGGAAACTTCTATTTTTATCACCGAAGGAGAGGAAAAGTAATATTCTGAGTACAAAGAGATATGAGAAGGCCAAAGGTTTAGATAGCAAACCCACTAGAGAAACACAATCTCTCTGGGAAATATAAAGGTTTCTTATGCCCCTGTAAATGTTAAAATATGGGAAGAAACCCTCAGATGTGTGATTTTTTTTTCTGTAGAAATTCTCTTCTGCCTGCTTCTTTTTTAGCTATACAATAGAGTTCTGATGTGGCTCACAATGAATGGCTTTACCCTGAAATAAGTGTGATAAATTCACAATAGATTTACGATAAAGCTTTACCTTATCATAGTAAATTGATTCATAAAGAGATTTTGGATATATTATTCTTAGCAATACTAATATGTTGGAATAATGACATGGGGTCAGCTTAAAAATATGAAGTACAGACTCTTAAATCTTTGTTAATTAATGACCAAAGACATAGAATTTTGAAGATTGCTGCAGTGGGAGAAGGATGGGAACAATCATTAGGTTAGGTAAAAATGAGTTAGGAGTAAAGTACAGAGTGCAGGCAGGTATAAATGACATTGACAAGCTAGGGAAAAACCCTTGCTATTATATCTTCTTGAAATAAAGAGTTGAGGAACAAGCAGAGCAAGAAGTGGAGAAGTGCAGATACAGGGTAGGGGAGACGAGAAAAGGATAGGGAGAGATTGAGAGAGAGGGAGAGATGATGGTGGTAGAATTCTTCCTAAAGCTCTACAACACACTTTGATATGTGTGGAATGTTTATACATTGTGGAAACTATAATAGCTTAATGATTATACATGTATTATGTAATTAATTAACATATGCTTTATTTAATGTGGAGAAACAAAATAACAGTAAAATGCATTATTATAATGGTGTAAAAACAGAGAATTGACATCCACATATATACCATTGAATGTGCATGTTTAAGTATACATCCCACACATATACACACACACAGTCACATCCACAAACACATTCATACTCACATACACACATACACACACACACACACACACACACATACTCACTCACACACACATTCACACACATATTCATTCACACATTCACACACACATATACACTCACATATACATTAATAATACAATAATAAAACTTAAAAGCTAAAGATTAAACAGTAATAGACATTAAACATCTGTGAAAATGTCAATATGCAATGCCTTTGCAGCTGAGGGACCTCTTTGTATCCTCCTCATGTTAACAATGTTATTGAATTTTAACTTGTTTTTATAGTTTGCCTACTTGATATGAGGTGTCTATATCTTCAGTCTTTTAAAGACGAATGTGTAGCAAATCAGCCAACAATGCTTTCTGTTAAAATGTCAATTTATTTATCACTGAAAAATCCATGATAAAGACACACATGATTGTTCTTATAATACACAAGAGTAGTTTTCTTAAACACATAATATTTTTAAACTATTTCATATATGATATGCTGGCTTTACAGTTAGGTATAAATTAAATTCTGAGTCACTTTAACTCTTATACCTGAGTATTTCTTTTATTTTTAGACCATCATATCATCCTCTTTCTTAGCTTCTTCTTTAGAAATGTTGACATTTCTTAAGACAATAATCCTGTTTAGCAATAGTCAGCTTATTACTGTATAGTCAAATACTGTGCATTAAAAATTCAGTAATATATAAAGCCAAAAGCAATTCCCTTGATACTTAAATATGAGTATAATTAGAAGCCAAAGGCTGTATTTAAACTGTGTTCTAAACCACTTGAATAATTATTATTAGTTCTCTAAGCTCTCCTATTTTGATGTAAACTTGAAGCTTACCTTGCTTAGTTGTTCCAATTTTTTACTCCAGAGGGGGTCAAATGTTTGCAAGCCATGATCAAAGTAACTTCCTATAAGGATAAATTAGATTCATACCTTCATTTGATTACCCAGTTTAAACGAGTTTCATCATAATTGAGGATATTAAATGATTTAGAAGAGGGGATACTGAATTAAAGAAAGGATAGAAAATACTTAGAAGATGCACAGAAAGTCAGAAAGCTTTTTTTTGATGGATACTTAATGAATTGGAGTCTACATCAATTCTAAGTCCAGTTGCTTCTACATTCATTGAACAGATGAAGACAATATTTTGCACACTCATGCATCAGCTAGTTGATTTTTTGAGCCTGTGTTCCTTTACTCGTCTATGTATCTTGCAGACTGAAATTAGCCCCAGTAAAACTTTATGTTTATTATTGACTCAACTCTCAGTTATAATCAAGTCACTTGAGTTTTGTGGTAGGGGAGGGTGTGATGCAGGTGTACCCAAATTCTATTTGTGAACAATCCATGACTTTGTTCAACAGCATCTATAAAACACACTTAGAAAATGGCAGCACTCAAAGCACAGCAAGAAAATTTACTTTTCTTTTTCCATTTGCTTTTGCTTGGTACAATTTGTGTGGAACAGAAAAAAAAAATCCAAGCAGTTATCAGTCTGAGGAGGAAAGTTCAATTTGGTCATAGGGTACATTCTGAAAAGAGTGATATGTTGGAAATAATTTGACATGGGCATGGTTTCTAGAAAGTGGCCGGCTAACCCACTGGGCAGTCAGCCTCAAGCATAACACAAGATGATATGGGTACATATTAGAGTGCTTTTTCCATTTCAAAATGACCTCGGATTCCTCTAGGGATTAAATGCTGTTGTACTATGTGACATTGTCACTTTAGTCACCATTAATCAGGGAGAGACAGGCCACTGTCTCCTGCTGAGCCAATCTTGTTGTTTCTCAAGAGAATTCTGGATTGAGATTCATGGACACTCTGGTACTCAACACACATATTCAGAATTATAAATTGTGAAGTCAGAAACTGTGGGGTGTCCATCCACAGATATGACCATCGTGAGACTGATGCTCAATGACATCTAATCATCAAGACAGACATTGAAGGGGGTGGGGGACTCTACAAAGAAATTAAAATGCACCTTGATTGTTTAGGTTTTTGGTCCAAATCCATGGAAGTAACACTTACCATTTTATTTTTCAACCTTAGATAATTCCTCCAGCTACCACTTAAATGAATTGCAAGGCATTTTTAAATATCACATGGAATCTTTATATTGTCATGTAAACTGTTTTCAGCATATGTGTCCAATTGCCTTATACAGACTGAATGCTCATGCTGCATATCCAGTAAAGACAAGGGAAATTACTTCTCTGAAATCTGAACAAAATGTGCTATATCCATCTTCAAGATTTTCTAGCCAAATAAGCTGTCTCTTCATTGTAATTGATTCTGTCTCTATCTACCAATACAGGCTTCAGAAAGACACATTTCAAGAGAGTTCCTGAATAGTTTCAATAATATGAAAAGCAAAAATTTTTTTTTAAAAAAGGGAGATATAGCTCTGCAAATGTTCACTCAACTGATAGCATTTATGGAGAGAATTTTTTAACATATGTTATTATATCAAAATTGAAGTGCTGCTTTAAAACATTCTTATCTAGGTTTTTATGGACATATTGATCAAAATAAAAGGGAATGCTAATGTATATGAAAGAAATAATACCAATAATGACAGAAGATATTATCATCATTTTTTTTTTTTGGTTTTTATTTTATTTTTTTCAAGACAGGGTTTCTCTGTGTAGCCTTTTCTGTCCTGGAACTCACTCTGTAGACCAGGCTGGCCTCAAACTCAGAAATCTACCTGCCTCTGCCTCCCAAGTGCTGGGATTAAAGGCATGCGCCACCACTGCCCAGCTTATCATCAATTTATTATTGATAATTTTTAGAAAACTGTGAAGGTTACTGTAGCAGTAATAATGGTACAAACTACTTAAGAAGAATATGGCTTGTGTTAACTAAACAGGTACCAATTATTATTATTATTTTTTCCCATGCAGAGTAGTAAGACAACTGATATTATCATTTGATAGATGAAGAAAAACATAGTGTTATAAATGATAATATATAAAGATGTATCATATTTAATTATATATCTAAATTTATAACTTGATAAATGGATCAGAATATAGATGATCCACCCTTTAATTTTGACTCATACTCAAGATGTATATTTTCTCTTTTGAGGCTTTCTACCTGTTATCCTCTTGGAAGCATGTCGCCTCAATATTATTAAATGTTTAATAAAGATCACAAAAAAACCCATTAGTATAGCCTCCATCCAAACCATTAGGGTGTACTTTGCGTTAGGACCCACAACCTAAATACTGTTGTCTAGGGAATAGAGAGTCTATGTTCTTTGCCATTTTTCCTTTCATTTTTCAGAGAAATTCCTTCCTTTCTGATGTTAATTTTCTTTTCAAGGTATGACATCCTCTGATAGGTGAAAATGAATGACAATTTTCTCTGACTTTAGCGTGACTAGGTTGTTAAGATTATAAATGTGCATTTCTAGACACTCGAATGTTGTTCACAAATTGGATTTTTGAAGTGTTGGCAATGTTCTCTTTGAGGGATTAATCTTCCCTTCAATAGAGATGGAGAGGCGGAGCCACCCAATGCAATATTCCACAGACCTTATCACACTTGGTTTTAAAGCCCTGATTTATCTGTGGTACAATTTTTCATCTTTGTATATTATATTTCTGTTTTGCCAGCCAGGTCACACACTCCCAGTACATAGTCAGAATTTGGTCTATGAGTTCTCAATATGTTTTTATTCTTATTTTCATGTCTGTCCACCTTATTTCAAGGATTTCAAGACAAGAGCCTGAGTATACATATGTTACTTCACTTATCTTTACCTTTAAGATCTAGGGATATGTAGAAAAAGAGAAGTTGTAAGTTTGACAGCAACTTAATCAAAGATAGAGTCATGTGTTCATTCCTTCCATTTGCAAGGCAAACTCCACTTTTTACAGAGAAGACTTTTCAGCTTCAGATCCAGGGAAGAATCTAGGGCAGTATTTGTTCTTTGTGAGTCTTAGGTACTAGCTGCAATTTCTTAGAAAGTCTTTTGAAAGCACAATTTGTATAAGTATTTCTTAGATCTAAAGGGATTTCTTGTAGCACATAGAACTCAGGCAGTGACACCAGGGCTTACAATGAACTGGCAGGTTATTCATAAGATTCCCTTTCAAATGGAGCATCTAGTACTACAATTCTGTAAAGCCAGACAGTAACAGTCTAGTAACAAAGAAGCCATGGATTTGAAGGAGAGCAAGTAGGGCTACATGGTAAAGTTTGGAGGGAAGAATGACAAATGGAAAATGTTACAATTTTATTATAATCTCAAAAAGACATCTAAACACCATGTATTCATTCATTCAGTAGTGTTTGTTTCTACAGGCAGATAATTAACTCAATCTCATCTTCACAGATGTTATGCCAGAGATCCACAGAAAACAAAACCACAAATTTCAGAGGACAACTTCTAATTATTGAAACAAAATGCTTTACTGAAAAAACTCTAATTCAAATATGTATAATATTTCAAATGTTCTAAAATGAGAGGCAACTAGAGAAATAGAGACAAATCAATCAATATCTTAGTTGTCTATGAAAAATAAGAATTTAAAATGTAAATTAGTGCTTTATCTTCAAGAAATTTTTATGTTATAACTTTTGCAACTGATATAATTTTTGACAATAGCAAACATCACCATAACACTCTTTGTTCATATTGTAAAAGAAAATATTAAATATTTGGGTGCAAGTAAGTTTTTTAATAATTTCCTAAATGAAATCACAATCTATCTTAAATTAAAAAGAAAAAAAGCCTAAACATTTCAAATGGAGACACTGCAGATATGGCTGCTTTGGTACATGTGTGTCAATAGGTAGCAGAAAGGAAAGATGCCATGTCTATCTATGGTCGGTGTTCTGATCTGTGACCATCAGAATGATTAGTACCCTAACATTCATGGTAAAGAAGCAAGCCTGAGTTAATGCACTGTATAGGTTGTGTTGGGATCCCAGTGTGTAGGGCAGTGGTCTGTTGAGGCAACCTAGGCCCAGTTGAGTAATAGGCCTAGAATCCTGAAGCCACAGTGGGCAGTTTCTGCCTGCAAGGGGCAGAAAGAGTTCAGCTATAATTCCTGCATCCTTTGCTCCTGTTTCTATCACAACCTCTCACAGCTGTACCCACGAGGAGATGTATGCTCTGTCAGGTAGACAATGCCCCAAACTCCCAGTATTTTAGCTGGACCCTACCCTCAGTCATCTGACCACAACCAAGCATGGCCTGTCCCACAGACAGATAGCTACTCCTCATACAATATAAGGGGTGGTTTGCCCCCTCCCATCTCTCTTGCCTTCTTCCTCTCTCTCTTGCTCTCTTCTCTTGCTTTCCTCTCTTGCTCTCTTCCTTTCTTCCTCTCCTTTCTCTCTGTCTCTGTCTCTGTCTCTCTCTCTCTCTCTTTCTCCTCTCCCTTCTTTCTCTCTTCATGGTAAGCTTATTTTCTTTCCTATAATAAAATATCTCACTTATGCATTGCCTCCTTTTAACTAACTAACGTGCCATGCAGCTCCAGGCCTCAGCAGCAGTGAGCTTCAGCTATTGGCAGCACCAGAGAGACACACAGGCCCCACACCAGGGTGGGGCATGAACCAAAGACCAGAAGAATCCCTCCTGAGACCAAAGGCTCCAAGCTAGGGAGAAAGCAAAGGAAGGGACCCTTCCATGGGACCTCTCAGGCTGGCAAAGGCAAGGAACAAGTCTGAGATGACCATTGCCATACTGGCCTGGGGTTGGTGGGTGAGTCATACCATACCTGAGATGACCATGGCCTGTTGCCTTAGCATAAACAGGGACTAGGACTCTTAAGTAAACCCCAGACACTAAGAAACTCCACAAATGACTAAGAGGAACAAGTGAATGGTGGAAAAATGGAAGAGGAAGAGAAACAGAAAGATGTGGTCATAGTGAAAAGAGGCAGAGATAGAGACCTAAGGGTAGTGAGGAACAGCTTGATATGAGTTGCCAGTGATGCCACCTGGTACCAGGGGAGGGGTGGGTCCTGACCTGCACTGACACTGGGGTGAGGGAACATGTCTAGGTCCATGGCCATGCAATAGCAGGGGTCTCTTACTACCAAACATCAGGTGAACTTCTCTGGTCTGGGCTGTTGCCAGGGCTACATGTTGATCTCTATCTGAGGGCTGGGAAAAACTGTCCTGACCCTGAGCCTAAATACTGTGGAATAGATAGCCCTGGGGGCATGAGAACAGGACAATTGACCCCACTTCTCAATAGCCACAGTATCTGGTATATTACATGAGTTGCAGGTGAGTAGGCACCAAGAGCATGGGGGTGCAACTGGTTTCCAGTGTGGTGTCATGGATGAGGTAGCCATACCCTCTTCCCTCCCTGCCCTTACCACTGGCAGCAGGTGGAAAATCTGGCCCTAGGGTGAGGAGAACAGGAGAGTGGGTCCTGCCCTTTACCAGCTACAGCAGTTGTGAGAGCAGGCACTGCACCTTACTTGGGCCACCATGTGTGTTGATGGTTGCTGTGGGCTTTAGGCTTGTTTGTATAATAATGTACACATTTTCATCTTCCTCCTTTGAGAAATGTCCTCTCTGCTAAGGTTAATGACTCCATGATAGTCAGAGACATCATGAGTCTGGAAGCAAGAATGTGTCTAAGTCTTAGCAAAATGGTAGAATGCTGTGACCTTCAGGAAAGCTTAAGGCTGTGGGAAAGAACTCTAAAAACATGAGTTCAAAAATATATAATTTCACTTCAGTGTTTTGTTTTGCCACTCTTAGACACCCCTTCTCTCAGGAACTCATCCCCAAGCCAAGGTTGGTCCATGGCAACGTAGGAGAGCTGGTCCTGAGGCCACAAGAGTAGGAGAACTGACCATATCCCTCAACAGGGCTGCAGGGTAGAGCTAGCCATGATTTCGTGACTTGCTAATGAGCTGGCCACAAGGGATAGAGCCAGGGGCTGACTCAGATACCCCTCAGAAACAGGTCCAGGGCTTTGAGTTGGCCCGATCTACATGTGAACTGCTAGAGTGAATGAAGGACCTTATCCTATGGATGCAAAACTAGAGGCACTCCATGACACAAAACAACAATGGGATATCTGAAGAGAATCCCAATGAAATTCCAATATTGATAGAGCAGCAGAAGCCAGAGGCCTCTTACCAGAAAAACAACTCATTGCAATATATGAGTTCAGTAGTGAGAAATCCAGGGTCCTGGTCTACAGGATATATTATATACTTGGTACTATAAATCTGCTAAAAATCCCGTAGTAGAGAAGGTGTGTGCTTACATGTGTTGTAGTGTAACAAAGCAGTGTACCACCTTCTCTTTATGTGAGTATTTACAGAAAAAGACATTTAACCTCTCATTCTTGCTCAAAGAAGCTTCACTTTTCCATGAATTTTAATGGAAGTGGAGAAGTTTGGCCAAAACACTGCTGAGAATAATCGACTGGTTGATTGGACAGAACACATTTACAATTTCCTCTATATGGCCTTGTGAATGCTATTGTAAAGGAGTAAATGTAATTATTGCAAGAGCCAGAAGATAAGGAGAAAGGCTGAGAAATGTTTTATGAATAGTAAATGCTTATATATGTTCCGAATTCTCTATTACAACTAGGGATAACCTATATTAAATACTCTTAAACAAGTATTCAATGCATAGTTATATAAAATACTAATTGTAACTGATTCACACATCTGATGGTAACCGCTGTGAAGTGTGAATCAGGGGAATGGAGATATGATCCAATATGCCTGTCCAACCAGCCATCAGGGAGTTGATGTTGCTGCTCTGTAAACCCTGATCTGAGTACTGATCAGAATGGACTGACTATTAAACTTTGGTCTTACTTTGTTCTGCAATTCCTTTTGGCTTCTTTTTTCAATCAAACTTATTTTATTCAATATATTTTGATCATATTCTTTCCCCTCCTACAGCTCTTTCCAGACCCTTGCCACCTCCCTAACCATTCAACCTCATGTTCCTTTTCTCAAAAAAGACACACACACACACACACACACACACACACACACAGAGAGAGAGAGAGAGAGAGAGAGAGAGAGAGAGA
>JADRCD010221572.1:0-15176 GCA_019843815.1 Montemys delectorum | reverse complement strand
CCTTGAACATTTCAGAAAAGTTGGGCATTTGCCAAGAGTAGCATAAAAACGTGACATATACTTTTCCATATTTCAAACACATTTACAACTGTCCATCATAAGCACAAATACTTCCCTTGTTGAGATTCCCAGCCTCTTGCCTGGAAGGAGAACTGATAGAGGTATCTCTTTGCATGCATAGAAGTACAAATGCATTCTTGTGCATGCTAAGACAGGGGTAGATATCCAATCTCTTTCTTGATTTCTCTGCATTTCATTCACTGAGGTACAGGGTCTTATTGAATGAACATGATATCATCAAATTCAGCTAGTCTAGCTCTCAAGATTGCTCTATAGATACCCTGTCTCTGTTTACAAATTCCTAGAAAATTGAATGTGCTTCCATGCTTCACTGTGAATTTTAACTGTGATCTCCACACTTGTGCAGTAAAATCTTTATCAGTGGTCTAAAAACTCCTACTTCGTCTTGTGTCTTGACTTTAGACTTACTTTGATATTTGATTAAAACTAAGAGGATTTACCACAAAAATTCTGAGGAACAGGCTACTTTGTCACCATGTTTTCATTCTCACACTTCTACCTTGTCTTCTGTTTAGTTCTTATACCCTTCATTCCTATTCTTATCCCTGTCAGAAGTACTCTACAGATTTTTTTTTGTAACTGTCTTCCTCACTTAATTCTGCAACTTGCAAACAGGCATTTCTTGGTCACACTATCTTTCTAGTAGCTTTGTATATTCATAACATTTTCATTGTCTTAAATATTATTTATTTTTCCATCTGTTTCTGTTTGCTAAGTAAAATGTACTATTTCATAAGAAGAAGTATAACACTATTTTGTTTCCAAATATTTTCTTTGTATCCACAAACCAAGAATGTCACTGGAACACAGTGACCTATTATTTATTGAGTTAAATAATATTACTGCCACAATTTTTTATTTCATGATTTCCATTCTATTAGCCATAAAACAGAAACATTGCAACTAAGTAAAGGAAGCAAAATTCCTAAAAACAAAGTTAGCAAACGCTTTTCAGTGTCAGTGGGAGGAAATTAGATGAGAAGCCAGTCAGAGTCAAATCCCAGAGCTGTGCACATAACTTACACACACTGAATCTTAATTACTTAAAATATAGTCATAATAAGACCTCTAATATGTCTGGATTACTTTAAATATTTATTGCATTAATTTCTATTAAACATTTAAACAAGTGCACAGTTAGTGTATAAGGCCTTATTTAGTTCTGGATTCTATTGTCGATCTATGACTTAAGTTCTCTGACAAGGAACTTTCTACACCAATGGAAGGTGACAGTTTAATAGTGTCTGCATCCCTGAAGTGAGTGAATGAGAGAAAACTGTATGATGATAAACAGAAGGAATTTAATTAGCATATGTCATTAGCTCTATGATATCCCAGGTTAGGTAGCTAATAGAAGCAATAAATTTTGTTCCAAATACTCCAAATGCTTCCACTTATTAGAGTGAACCAATAATTTTGAAATTTCCTATATGTCAAAATCTATTAGCATAAGTTCAACATTTTAAAAACTCACCTGCATAAATCTGTCATTTAATATTGCTTTGTTTAGGAAAAATGTTTCCTATTATTTCGTCTTTGGAAACTAGGATAAATGTTATGAGTTTAGAGTATCAGAGAGATGGGTAGTAAATATTCATAACTTGTTATTTCCCCACATCAATGAGCAAGGGTCAATAAATATCCTCTTTAGCAGAATACACATAAAACTCACCTGCACAAATCTAGGTTCTTCCACAGTCACTGGATGATCACACACTATATCTGCTGGAGAACTTAGGAGACTTTAGAATCTCAATCAATATAGAACTCCCACTAAACAAAACATTCTTCAAGTTCATAACCTTTGTCTAGTCAACAAAAGCTTTAGAATAAAACCTTTCAACCATACCATTGTAGATATTCAGTAGAAATGGATAAAGCATGTGATTATATTATTCATTTAAACAATTTAAATGTCATGTAATCATCTGAAGTCCTATTTGAGCACTCTCATAGAAGCAAAAGGCAAGGAGGAGAGAGGGAATAGGATGAGAGGGTTGTGGGGGGGCAGGTATAACTGGGAATAGGGATATCATTTGAAATGTAAGAGAATAAAATGATTAATAAAAAAGGTAAGTTATATCAGCATACACATTTAGTAGTAAATATATACCATCTCATGTCTTTTTCTCCTTTCTTATCTAATCATTTGTAACTAAAGAGAGGTAAATGAGCTTACTTCATTTGTTAATTTTTAAAATTTGTATACATGGCACTATATTTATCGCACTCTTCATTCCCTTCCTGATAGCTCATCACACTCTCACCTGACTTCCTGTAAAATGTGTGGTGTCCTCTTACTTGTCACTATTATTGCTACATACTTACCACTCTATCATCTGACACTTGGTTTATAGTCTATATATGTTTTTTTCAAGTATAACAACTTTATAAGTGCAACATATTGTCTCCATTTGATATTACTTGTATTTATATGTGTTTAGGGGAGACTGCATAAGATACAAGTCAGGGGGCTTGTCTCTGGAAAGGTATCACTTTATTGATTATAGTTCTTCATCTAGAAATGTGCCTTATGAAGTTTCCCTAATTTATGTTGGTAGGTAAACTGATCCAGTTAGTTTTTGAAACTGTTTAGGCAAATGTATCATTAATAATTCACAGTTGCAATGGATTGAGCAAATGGTCCCCAATGAAGGAGTTAGAGAATGGAGTGAGGGGGTTTGCAACCCCATAGGAAGAACAATAATATCAACCAAGCAGGCCTCCAAGAGCTCCCAGAAACTAAACCACCAACTAAGGAGTACACATGGAGGGATTCATGACTCCAGCTGCATATTTACCAGAGGATTGCCTTGTCAGGCACCAATGAGAGGAGAGGCCCTTGTTCCTGTGAAGGCTTGTTGCCCCAGTGTAGGGGAATTTGAGGGAGGGAAGGCGGGAGTGCGTGGGTTGGTGAACACCCTCATAGAATTAGGGGAGATGGGATGGTATACGGAGTTTCCCAGAGGAAACTTGGAAATGTGATAACACTTGACTGTCATATATAGAAGATACTATCTTAGAGGAGATAATACGGACTTCTGGGTCTTACACTCTTTATACAAGCTCATCTTCTTTTATCCCTTAGCCTTAAGTGCAAGGTTTATGTTGGAAATATATCTGATAGTCCTGGGAATACAAGTCAGTTCTTCTCGTAAGTCTTTTAATAGTAGTAACTTTCTGTAGTGGTCTTTATCTGTTGGGAAAAAAGAAGGGTCTTTGATGAAGAGTGTGAGTTGCAGCTATCTATATGTAAAATATACGCCATTAGAATATTGTTAGAAATATACTGATTTAGATATGTGTCAATAAGTGTGACACTAGTGACCTTGAATTACCAGCCTTGGGTAGTTGGGTAGATTACTTATGAGAAATCAATTCCCCACTATGAATGTGCCTTAAGTCAAACTAGACAACTGCTGGTTACCAAATGTAGGGAATAAGTACCTCTATTGCACTTCTAGGATATCTTTTTTGTTTGTTTGTTTGTTTGTTTGTTTGTTTGTTTTATTTTGTTTTTCGAGACAGGGTTTCCTTGCATCACCTTGGCTGTCCTGAAACTCACTCTGTAGACCAGGCTGGCCTCAAATTCAGAAATCTGCCTGCCTCTGCCTCCCAAGTGCTGGGATTAAAGATGTGCACCACCACTGCCTGGCCTTCTAGGATATTTTACTTGTGCTCTTTGTTGTAGTTCAAAGTCATTAGAGCTCATGGGGAGTCTAGATTGGTTTTGTTCCATGGTATCTTGCAAAGTTCCTTTCAGTTCCATGAGGGAGGCTTCCAGGCCATATCTAGCTGAATTCCTCCAAGTCCTGTGTCTAAAGTGTATGTTGTTTTCAGTACGAATGTCTTATGTTCCAAGTCTGGATTGGTTACTGTGGTAATGTCAATAGTTGATCTTGTTTTTTTAAATCTATTGGACTCCACTGAGTACTATTCTAAAGGAATTTTCTCATGCCTGACTTGTGAATATTTGTTTGATAGTCTAGAGATTTTTGGGGGTAGAGCATTATCAGACCAAGTAATGTGTGATTTTTTTTATTTAGTGTGTGTGTGTGTGTGTGTGTGTGTGTGTGTGTGTGTGTGTGTGTCTGTGTACAATTTTGCACAAAGTTCTTATGGCTTTTTCAGGAGACCTTAGTGTTTTTTGTCTCTCCATATCTTTACCATTTTATTGTGCTTCCTCTGCCTCTCACTTAAAAATATCTCCTGTTTTGCCTTTCTTATTCTCATTTAGAGCACTCATATCTTATAATTTTCTTTCTTTCTTTTTATTTATTTATTTATTTATTTATTTGCTTTATATCCAGGTTACACCCATCCCCAGTCTCTCCCTTACAAATCCCCTCTCGAACATTTTCATATCCCCTTCTCATTAGAAAGAAATGAAGCACCACCTCTCCTGGGACATACAGGTTTAGCAGGACTAATTGCCTCCTAGCTCACTGAGGCCCAACCAGACAGTCCAGTTAGGGTAAGGATATACAATGGCAGGTAATAGAGGCAGACACAGTCAACCTGTATGTCTTTTCCAAATGTGTAGGAACCCAATTCCAGCTCCTGTATGTTCTTTGGTATGTGATTCCATTTCTGTAATCCCCAATGAGGCGAGGTCAGTTGACTTTGTAGGTCTTCTTGTGGTGTCTTTGAGCCCTTTGCTTTTCTCAATTCTATCCCCCACTTGTCCACAGAACTCCATGAGCTCTGCTTGATGTTTGACTATGTGTCTCTGAATATCTTTTGATAAGCTGCTGGATGAAGCCTTTCCAGAGACAGTTATCCTAGGCTCCTGTATGAAGGCATGGCAGAGTGTCATTTGGTACTCTTACATGCATTGGTCTCAAGTTCTGCCAGCCATTGGTTCTCCATCCCCTCAATCTTTCCTATAACTGTCTTTCAGGTGTGATGGACTCACTGGTTTACTTTGGTCAGTTTGGAACAGGAATCAATAAAAACAATATTCATTAGTTGTGTGTAAGCATCTGCATCTGACTCTTTTAGGGCAGCTATCTTAGGCTCTTGTTTGTAAACACACGATAGCATCAGTAATAGTCTCTTGCCTTGCAGCATCCCCTTGAGCTGGATTCAAATTTGGGCAGATCACTGAACCTCCTTTTCCTGAATCTCTTCTCCATTTTTGACCCTGTAGTTCTTTTAAACTGGAATAATTCTGAGTCAGAGAAGGCTAGAACTGCTGTGGTTGAATTAAGGAAAAGCTGGAAGAAGTTGAGGAGGCGGGTGACCCCATAGGAAGACCAGCAGTCTCAACCTGAACCCCCAAGATCTCTCAGACTCTGGAGCCATCAGCCAGGCAGCATAAACCAGTTGATATGAGGCCCTCAACACATACACAGTAGAGGACTTCCTGGGATGGGTTCAGTAAGAGAAGATGCATCTAACCCTAGAGAGAATTGAAGCCCCAGGGGTGAGGGAGAAAGATTGGGATGAGAGTAAAGCTCATGAGAGGGCTCCAAGAAACTCTCTCAATAAGGAAGCTTTAGTTATACTTCAGGAATCAAAAGTAAGACATTATTGTTGAAAATTCAGGAATGAAAGTATTAGACCAAATTTCATATGGAATTTTCCTGAGGAATTTACCTTATTGTACTGAATGCAGCTATGTAAGCTACCAAGGAACAAAACCAATCAATAGTGCTCTTAAGTTATAAGTTCTCTGAATAATGACCACAATTCAGGATATCCCTTAAGGTGTAAGAGTGGCATGTCGCTGGGTAACCAACAGTTTTCTTTCTTTCTTTTTTTAATATTATTTATTTTAATTTTATATGCATTAGTGTTTTGCTTTCATATTTATCTATGTAAGGGTATTGGATTCTGTGGAAATGGAGTTACATTTGTGAGCTGCCATGTGGATGCTGGGAATTGAAAGTGGGTGCTCTGGAAGAGCAGCCAATGAACGCTCTTAACTGCTGAGCCATCTCTCCAGCCCCAATATTGACATCTTAATATACATTGGAAAGTAATTTCTGGCAATGTAGACACTTTTTTTTCTAAATATAATCCCAGCATCCAATATAGGCCCTGCCTGCTGCACCAGTATCCCATGCAGTGCCTCCTGCTTCCTGTTCCACCATCACCTCTGACACCAAGCTCCTGACACCAGTGCTCCTACCACAGTTCTCTTGCTACATCCTGCTCCTGCCACAGTGCTCCTATCTCATTGCTCCTGACACCAGTGCTCTTGACACCACACTTCTTCTCTTCAGACTGTGAACAAAATAAACCTGTCTTTCTAGAAGCTGTCACAGAAAACAGAAAAGTAACTAATTAGCCTGGACCTAGCTATCTCTCCTGGCTTCCAGTGACACTAGGCTGTGCTGCAATGGGCAAGATGCATACTAGTGTCCTTCCCAGCCCTGCTGCACAGTCCACGACTCCCAGACACTGTTGAAGGACATTCTTTACAGCAAGGCCCGGGATCCCTCCTGAGCAGCTCACAGGCTGACTCGGACAGTCTCCCCAAGCCCTCAAAGTGGGGCAACAGCAGAATCATCCTAGGAAATGGGCTTGCTGGGGCAAAATGAGCAGAGTCCATTCATACAAGAACTTTTTGTATCTGGGTATTTTGTCTTCTAAGTAAATCAAGCAATACCAATATTCAGGGCCAGAAGGACACCTGCTCCTAGCCAGTGTATGAGGCTCTGCTACAGCACTAAGGAAATCTATTGTGATATTAATTAATGAGCACCTGCCTGGAGATGGGCCCTTTGCTAGATACTGGAACCAACAATTTTCTAACTTGACTTAGGACCCATTAATAGTGGGTAACTAATTGTTAGTACATAAACCTAAGCAACTATCCAAGCCTTGTAGACTATATACTCTAGAGGAGTACCTGTTCCTGATACATCTCTAAATCAGTATAATTTATTGATACAGTATAATTATTAATCCTTATTCCCACAAATAGCTGTAGCCTGACTTCTCATCAAAGGATTTCTTTTTACAGCTTATGGAGAACACTACAGAATGCCATAACTAGTTAAAATGAAGAGAACAATGGAAAATTGGGTTTTCAACGCCAATTTATACAGGAATGATTCAACTTCTAGAGTTAAAGATCAGTTGAATACTGTGGAAGATTGTCTAGAAGGATTTTAAGAGCTGTAAGATTATATTGTCAATTGTAAATTAATCTATCCTAGACATAGCAGGAAGTCTACATTCATGATTTTTTTTTGAAACTAGAACATTTATTTTATGACTGTTTGAAATCCTCAAGATTATACAGTCATAATTTTTAACCAATGTACAAGGTATAAACAATGAAAACACAGATGACATGCAAATATGGATGGAATAATTTTTAGAAATACTGCATACTATGTATAGAGCTATAAGCAATTATTGGCTGCTGAGTGAGAACAAAAACATTATTCTCCAAAGACAAGTCCCTTCAAAAACTATGCAGCTCCAAGTGATCAGTTGTAGACACATATTCATAATAGCAATACTAAAAAGACTCAACTGGTTGTATTTATATGCTCAAAAATATATATGTTTATGTTCATAACAATAATTAAAAAATTAGATAACAAATTAATTTGAGATGGAGTGGGAGGGAGATTTGGAAGGGTAGAGTATCTTGGGGAAATAACATGAATGTTATACCCACAAATGAAGTTCTCAAAAATTAATAAATAAATTAATATAAAAAGAAATCAAATGACTATTTCATAGGTCCATAGGAACTCATAATGTATATTTGGAGACAATAACATATAGTGAATATTTACTGAATACATCATTTAAAATTGTAACATATGGGTTGGAGAGATGGCTTAGAGTTAAGAATGGTGGCTCCCCTTCCAGAGCACCTAGGTTCCATTTTCATCTCTCTTATAGGAGTTTACAACTTCTGTGACACTAATTCTAGGAGATAGGATGCCATCTTGCCCTCTTTTGACTTCTGTGGGAAGTATGTGTATATGCTGTGCACAGACGTACATTCACTCAAAACATCCATGCACATAAAAATTTAAATACTACCAAAAATGTATGGTTATGTAAGGATTTTTGATAGATGATTAAAGGAAATTTGGAGGAATTTTGCTTTGAGTGTTAAACTATAAGTTGCTTTACCATTAGTTAATTATGGAAGCACAAAATCATATAGGAAATGGGTATATTTACTGAAAAGTACTATAAAAGAATTTTGTTAATGTGTTCTCATTATTATAATAAAATGCCAAAGAAAAGTGTCTTCATGAAGAAAGATATTTACTCAGTTAACAAATTTGGAGACTGAAGTTCAAATCTCTGAAAAGAGTCACTTTTCTACAAGAACATGTTTGTTTCGTGTGATTATTTCAATCTCTGTCTTTCTGTCTGCCTCTGTCTCTCTCTTTGTCCCTCTCTGTCTCTCTGTCTCTGTCTCTCTGTCTCTTTCTCTCTCTCTCTCTCTCTCTCTATATATATATATATATATATATCTTTGTCTATATATATCCATATATATATTTATGTTATTTCGACCAATGATAGTTTAATGTGTATAAAATTCCTAAAGAAAAATAACCACAAAATATTAAAAGTCATTCAAATTATAATTCATGCTACTATATTTACCTGTTGCAATATGTTTTAGCTTCAGTGAGTTTTCAGAAATTAAGTTTATAGAATATAGTACTGAAGAAATAATCTTCTCTAAATTACCACACATAATTCTGTTTCTGTTTCTTGGTATGTAAAATTGTGGTGTAAGAGGAAACAAAAAGGATCGAAGACTGTTTTAAGAGCTACTTTAATTCTTTTCTAAACATATAATTTTAAAAACATAAAATCTTATTTCCCATAATTATGCTTAGTTCAGAAAAGAAAACACAGGATAAAGGGAATTACGCATCTGGAAATGGAGGGGTGACATTGCTAAAGTGGTTTTCTTTGTACTCTAAATCATGACATGCAAGCTATACTATAAACATGGGTTGCAGAATTCTTAGTTGTAGACCCAGAAAGAATAAGGAGCATTTGTAAACTCATTTGTTGATTTTGAACAAATTGGATGGGCCCCAGCAGTTCTTGCACAACTTTGCGTGGGCTTGAACATGCTGCTATCATGTCAAAGACATGAAATGAGATTATGCTATCTTTCCAACACATATTTCATGTCATTATTGACAGTGAACCTTCACTGAGGCAACCATCATTTGTGATATTAGTTGATTTTGATCACACTGAGACTAAGAATGTAAGTAGACTCCAAAAGATATACAGAAGTAACTTGTTCAGTCCATAGTACCAGTGACACAATTTGTTAACAGGATGAAATTAAAACATGGGATGGTGATTTCATACTAATTTTATCAGTAAAGAGACTCACACAGGAGGATTATCAGTTTGAGACTAGCCAGAGGTATATTGTGAGATTCTGAATCATCAAGTTGGGCTCCTGAGTCATTTCATCGTTACTTATACACTGACCATACCTTAACCCCGGCACATACATCTTCCCTCTCTGCTTAGGGAATCTGTGTCTTTTTCTTCTATGCCAAATGTCACTTCATAAGGTCACCAAACAAAACTGATGAAGGACCAACCCCAAGTACTTTATTTTGACTCACTGGCCATTTAGATACTTGTTTTCAAATAGAGTCACATACAGAAAACGTAGACTTAGACCTCCTCATAAGATTTTGGAATATCCTACAGATTCCTAGTCCCAAGTACCCAAACTTCCACAGTAGACTCAATGGAACATTTCATTCTTTGTTCTTTGCTTGTGATCTCCCAGAGTCTCACAGTCAGTCTGTCTATGTCTTCTATCTCTCTGTCTTTCAGTCTCTCTTTTTCCACTTCCCTCTCCCTCTCCTCCTTCTTCCTTCCTCCCTCATTCTCTCTCCCTCTCTTATTTTCTCTTCAACATGTAAATGTCAGTTAGCTTTACACCACCCTCTTGTTTTGAATCTGTACCACCATTGTGATAACATGTATTCTATGGTCAATTTCCTTCATTTGAGGAGGATGAGGAAACATGTCCTAATATAATGTGTGGTCATATATTTTTTCTTTATCCATATGAATTTCTAATTTCACTGAAATTCCTACTACGCTACCAATTCAACTAATCTGCATTTTGGAAACATATTTCAACTTTCCACATCTTGTATTTCACAATGCAGTTGTGGCTTCTGTTGTCATTATTAGATTCATTTTGATTCATGGGTAAAGTTTTAGATAAGTACTTACATTCATATTTTATGTTGTCTTTATTGAATTTTTCTTGTACAGCTTGCAAAAATAATGACATTGTAATGTTTTTTAAAACTTTCTTCCTCTAAAATTTAAAATAATAAATATTACAGTAATAATTTTCTTATCAAAGTAAAATGTTACCTTATTGCTACAAAAGAGAATTACTCTTCCCATAAATAAACTTAGGCTATCTTCTGTTGGTACCGATTGCTTGACAAAACAAATATATTCCCAAAACATGTAATATGTTTTTAATGAATTAATAACTCCAAACTAATATTAGTACATATCTAAATTTTTCTATACACTACATGGACATAAGTATTTTCTATGCTTTTGAGTCAAAGAAATAGTACTCAGAAGGAGACACAAGTGAACGTGTACGGGAGTAATGTTTTCTTAGGAGAGTGGTGAGTTTGTCTTTACCCCAGCAGAACTGAATTAGGGGTTCTGCTCATTGTAGAAGGTTCTTTTTTACATGGGCTTCTATATTATATAGGATAATAAGTAATGACTTTTCATCTTATACCTTAACAAATTAATAAGACTGAAGAACTTCAACTTATTTGTAATTATCTCATTTCCTTCCCACCTGACCTTTCCTGTTTCATTTCTACTCATTTCTGTCTTCTATTACCTTTCTCCTCATCATTATTTATTTTTTCTATCTTCAAAACTATTAAATGTTTTGAAAGTGAGAATCTGGAGGCTAATCAAAAGATGTACAGCCAGAGTCTTGCCTATTCTAGAAATTAGAGTTAAATTGTTAAGAATTTCTAAAGAAATAAGAAGAGTAAATAATTTTTAGTACTTAAACTTTTAAAATATAAGATCTGAAAGAAATTATTTATGTAAAACTTCAAACAATAATTATAGCTATTCTTGTAAATATCAAGTATTATGGAAAGAAAGATTAGACACAGAAAATCATAAATTATATTTTAAATGTTAAATAATATTTATGATAAAAAAATGAATATTTAAAACTTAGAATGAATTACCTGGAGCTGAGTATTACTATTATTGTGTAAATTTCAGTGTATAAAATCAAAGGATATTACTTATACATTTTGAAGGAGTAAGAATAAACTATTTTTGACTGAAATTTTTCAACAGTTGTATTAATCAATTAGCCCATTGACTTTACTGAATACAAATTTAAACTAAATGGGTTTATAACATATGTTAGTCAACATTAGGATCAATGTTAAATTTAAGTTTAATTAATTGTTAGTCATATTTGTATATCATATTTATTAGGAGAGTTAGGTTGCTAAATAAGTTTATATAGGGTTGAAATTGCACAGGAATCAAGCACTGTGAAACTTATTTTGGAAAAAGTTATCCACAAGGAAGCTTCTACATTTTAATGTATCTGAAAGTATTATGGTACATGCTATGGAAAATAAATCTCAGAAGCTGAGATTTCTCTGCATCTTGTTTTCTTTTTCTATACCAGAATGCAACTACAGCTGTTCATGCTGTATATACATGCTTAATATAAACATGATAATTGATATAATGATAGAAAATATTTTTAAATGGTAACTACTGAATTATATGATTATACTAGGTAACAAATATGGCATGTCAGTTTAATGACAAAATGCTTACATTTAGTTAAGTTTGTAAATCCAAATACAGTATCTTCATTATTCATATTTACACTTATTTATATTTATAATTTGATTGTAAAAAGGGTGTTTAAAGAAACACATAGCCAAGCAGTGGTGGCACATGCCTTTAATCAGAGCACTTGGGAGGCCGAGATAGGTGGATTTCTGAGTTAGAGACCAGCCTGGTCTACAGTGAGTTCCAGGACAGCCAGGGCTATACAGAGAAACCCTGTCTCAAAAGCCAAAAAAAAAAAATAATAATAATAAAATAAATAAATAAATAAAAGAGAGAGAGAGAGAAGAAAAGAAACACATAAAAAAATCCTGTACTTTTACTACTTAACTAACTTATTATTTCTATATACCTAATTATATGTAAAATATAAAATTATTTTTAAAAGCCTATAGATAATAAAAATAAAATGTAAATACTGTCAAATATAATAAAATATTTAAATTGTTTGATATTAGTAGCTTCTGTCAAAGGAAAATTGTTTAAGAATGAATGATTTCTCTAAAAGAATACATGAACGGCATACAAAGTAAAAAACATCCAATTTAGATGCTCCTTCTCTGATATGAACACATTATTCTATTCAAAATCCTTCAAATTTCTTATCAAAGTATTATATTAATTATTTGAGCTTAAGAGTCATTAATCATTTTGATAGGATTATTTATTTTTAAAACTCCTTACACTGATATAATAAATCTGATTTTATGATATTCAATCATGAATGAAAACATTAGCTGTGAAAAAAAAATGTTTTCCTGATAATACAACTTTTAAATCTTAACTGCAATTATATTCTATTTTTGCAAAAATAATTTGTTTTCAATTACTTTCACTTTTTTCTATTTTTAATGTTCCTTTTAACAATCTCAGAGCTCAAGTTTGGAATTACATTATTTTTAAAAACATTATTTACTTTTAAAGTATCTTTTGTTCTGCCTAGAATATTTATTACATATTCCAAGAATTTGATCTACAAATTCATAAATAAAAAATAAAAGAGGTAAAGTGCAGATAACTACAACTAAATAAAACCTAATATACACACTATTTTTCTATTAAATTTAGTATTAGAGAATTATTTTGGCTGGTTTAAAAAGAATATCAGCCTTTATAGATTAACTACTAACATATGTGGTTTCATCCTAATAGACCATGTATTTTTAGGATTCAAATAACATTTGTAAATACAGTTCTTAATCTCACAGTGCCCCTATGCTAATAAATAAATAAATAAATAAATAAATAAATAAATAATTCATTATTTGAGATACCTACTACCTGTGTACTCCAGTGAATAAAGTATGCAGACACATGCAAGCATACACAAGGACACACATTCACACATAGTAGTGATAATGCACACACATATACACATACATTATGCACACACATGCATGCATTTGCGTACACACATACACGCATACAATCACATGGATACTAGTCATCCATTAAAACACTTCTTCTGCAGTTAATGAACCTGAATAACACTGTGCTACATAAACATGCTAGATACAGAAAAAGCAATTATTGCATGATTGTATTTATATATTAAAACCAAAACATAATCCTTAAATTCACAGAAGAAAATAGAAGGGCCGTAAAAAGAGGTTGGTATAAATAGACTGCAAAATGTCAAAATTGTAATTCTAAGTAAATAAATTCCAGAGACCCAACATATTCTTGTTTATATCATTGTTTTACATGCTTGAATTTTATTAAGAAACTAGATTTTTAGATAATCTTACCACATACCAACTTATGAACATGAGGCAATGATATGAATTTAATGACTATGTTAAACCTAGATTTTAAAAATCAAGTCTTAAAATACTCACATTTAAAAATATTGTTAGTTTATATTGAAAATCAGCTCCATAAACACTGGAATCTCATAGCACAAAGCTTCAAAATACAAGTGTGAAAGATTTAGTGTAATTATGTTATCCTTTAGGCATGTCTACTCAAGACTCGATCTTGATTAGATAGATTGGAAAAGGCCACCCCAGTGGAAGGTTGTACCATTTGCTGAGCTTGGGTCCTAAATTGCAAGCCAAAGTGAAGTGAGCAAGAGCATCTGTTTCCCTCTTAACTTTCACAAAAGATGTAACAATATCCTCCCCATGACTTGTCCACTATGATGGGAAGATCCTTGAAAACGCCAGCCAAATCTAACCTTTCCTGCCTTGAGTTATGTTGTCAAGTCATTTTGACATAGCGACACAAAATGTAAATAATACAAGCACCACAGTTTATGCATCACAAGGACATAGCATCATTTTTCTGTTTTTTACCAGTAAAATTGACAGCAGGGGTGAGGGAGGGAAAGAAGGAGACAAAACGGAGGGAGGGAGGAAAGGAGGAAGGGAGGAAGGGAGGAAGGGAGGAAGGGAGGAAGTGAGGAAGGGAGGAAGGGAGGAGCAGAGAGAAGGAGGAAGGGAGGAAGGGAGGAAGGGAGGAGCAGAGAGAAGGAGGGAGGGAGGGAACATAAAGACATAGTTGACTCAGTTTTAGTTTCAGAATGTAACATGTCAATCTGAAAGTGTTTGCACCACCGCTGCCCAATTCCGTTTAAGGGGCAGGCCACTGAGAGTTTGACCAGGCTCCAGTAAGTATATCAATAACACAAATTGGATTTGATGCTTGGTGTTTGTTTGGTATTGATTTTAATTTGTTCTTTCTGGGGGAGTGAGGTCACTTGAGTTTGAGGCAGACATGGAAGGACTGGGAAATAACTATGACTGGGGTGGATGATGTGAAATTTTCAAAGAGTCAATAAAAATTGTATGTTGAACCAAAAAAAAAAAAAAAAAATCTGTACCGATCACTCTCTGTATTTTCTTTCTGGAGGTGGCAAGTATGTTCACTATGAAACGATACTGTCATTGTATTCACACTGTGCTCACAGTGCGCAATGTATGTACATTGAACAGCAGGCAACGATTACAACGTAATGATATAGTTTATACAATACATGAGCACTGATTACCACTGGCCCGTTGCTTCTGGCTTGTTCTTTTGGTACATATCTTGAAGTGGAGTGGGTTTAGTAGGCAATGTCTGTTAACACTGACACGAAGGAGGAAGCACGCTGTTCTGTTATGCCATCTTGCCTATGTACATGCTATCTGGAACTGATCTCTTCTTTCTTCCAATATATTAAATCATTATAAAAACCTGGATGATATAATGGTTAGACAGTATGTGTGTGTACGCATGTGTGTGTGTGTGTGTGTGTGTGTGTGTGTGTG